>BQNB010000652.1:150000-162943 GCA_026074375.1 Tanacetum coccineum | reverse complement strand
ATATGCGATAAAAGTAAATATTGGGTTGTCTCCCAAAAAGCGCTTTTCTTTATTTATGAGTCTTGTAGCTAGACTCGAAGTCACACGTCCTTACGTGACTTCTCCTTCGTCATCTATTCCAGTTAGGTATTCAGGTCCAAGCTTAATGGTGTCTCTATAAAATCCATCTTCTAAGTCGGACGGCCTCTTACATCCTCTATCATAGTCATCCTCACTGAGTATTACCCTAGATGATAATAATTCATGACCCTCGCTAGACAATTCGCTCCTTTCTGGGTCCTTATATGGTGTTTTAAAGGTAATCTCTTTAATCCCATCCGTGAAAGTCATTAACCCGTACTTCCTATTTATGGCTAGGCAGGCGATCTCAATAAAGGGCCGTCCAAATTCTACGTTTGACAAGCTAGGATCAATATTAGTCTCAATATTTTCCCGGATGGTGAAATCCATGACGTAACTCAAGTTTCCTACAAATATGTGCATATCCCTTGCTAATCCTACGAAATTTCTTCCCATATACTCATATCCATTCTTTCTAATAGAGTTATAATAGGTCAAGGACATAATGTTCATGGGTAGGTCGACATCAATCTATGCGTTAGCCATAAATTTATGTCTAATCATGCAAGGAATCTTAAGGTTTCTTAGGTCACCCTTTTTTATCCTAAAGTCATAATTGAGCGAGCATTTAGGCATCTCCTTAATTAGCGATTCATAAACCGATTCCTTATTTGTGTCAACTAAATCTAGAGGTTCTTCAACATCAAGCCATTCTATTTCATCGTCATTCCTGTTAGGCCCCAGATTATCAATAATTGTACCTTTTGGCTCCAGTTGCGATGTATCCCTTTGTTCATCATTATGTACCATGGTGTTGGTGTCTTCGGGGATCCCCTCTTTTCCATGCTCTTTTTCTTTTGATTCATCATTTCCAATTTTGTTTGGTTGCTTGGGGTGGATTGTGATGGCGTTGATTGAGCCATGGACATGGTTTGAGCATTACGGGTCTTGAGTTGGGTAAGAACGAGCAGACAAAACTGAGGAAGTACTCAGTTTTGGGTTCTTAACCGTATTGTTGGGTAGAGCTCCTGCTATTTGATTAGTGATGGCTTTCAACACTGTGTCAATTTTGTTGGTCATCTCAGCTTATTGTAGTTTGAAATCGGCTTCAAACTTGGACAATCTAGCGTCTTGATATGCCATGAAGTTAGATACCAATCCTTCTAGACTTGATTGATTGTTAAAGCTTTGAGGACGGTTGTTGAAGGAACGGTTTAGGATTGAACTGTTGGGTTGGAACCGGTTAGGTGGGTTTGAAAAGTTATTTTAGGAATTTTGAGGTTGTCTCCACCTAAAGTTTGGGTGACTTCTCCATGACGAATTGTAAGTGTCACCAAGATTGTTTTGCTCAGGCTTGAAAGTATACCACTTACCCCTTACTTCATCGGTACGCGAGGATGCATATTCAACAAAGGCTTGTTCGGGATCTTCCATGCAATACTGAGTGTCGTGAGGACCACTATAGATCTCACATGAGGTAGTGACTTTGTTCACTTGGGTAGGTTATGTCAGAGCAAGATGAGCTTCCATCAAGCGTTGGACTTGATTTTTGAGCTCGATTAGACGGCGGTCGGATATACTTAGGACATATTAAGGCAAAGCGATTGCCTTGACCGGCTTAGCGAAATCCCTTGGGTCGTTCCAACTTTCGTTGTCATAGAGGGCAAGGTCCTATAATAATGCCCACGATTCTTTGGCGTTAAGGTCACGAAGCTTGCCACCGGCCGATTGGTCAATGGTTCATCTCGTGACAGGATTAACATGGTCATAAAAGATTTAGACTTGGAGCCAAAGGTCTATGCCATGATGAGGGACTTTTTGTAGTAAGTCCTTGAAACGAGTCCATGCTTCGGATAGAGATTCTCCATGATGTTGTTAGAACATCAACATATCATTACGGAGTTTTGGGGTCCTTCCCGGTGGAAAGAATTGAGCAAGGAATCGGGTAGTAAGTTCCTCCCATGTAATGATAGATCCTGCTGGAAGACGTTCAAGCCAATTGCTAGCTTGATCGCGAAGGGAAAATTAAAATAAACGCAGGCGCATTCTTTGCCTGTTTTCACCGTCAAGGTCAAGTGAGTCCACTAGTTTTAGGAAATCCTTGAGGTGCTAGTTTGGATCCTCGGACCGAATTCCGTGGAATGAGCATTCGTTTTGCACCAATCGGATGGTGTCGGATTGAAGAGGTACCACGTTGTTCCCTACGGGGAGCTCAATGGTATTCCTGTAGCCCTCGTGGCTAGGTTTAGAGTAGTCTCCTAGAGTGCGGATAGGATTCTCGTCTCCCATGGTGGTCGACGAGAATGGATTGCGAAACAGATAACATAAAGAAAAGATAGAGTACAAGAAAGCTAATATGTGGAATTAAATTCTCACTTGAAGGGATTCAAGCAAGTAGAACTAAGCTAAACTATGATCAAAACCTAACAATTCCCCAGGCGGCGGCGCCAAAAACTTGATGCGGTCGTCATAGGACTTCAACACGAAGTTTTACAACTCTCTAGGCAGAGCACCTAATCGTTATAGTCGTAGTATAGGCAAGACTCGTGGGGTTGTTATCATTCACTCGGGGAATAGGTTGGGAAAGTTTGATCAAGGTCTAATAAAATTCTAAGGGTTAAGAGAAGATTATTTTTGTATTTTTATGTTTTATGGAAAGCAGGTAAATCATATGTTTGAGAGATTGGTTTGGTTTTAGCTATTAAACTAAATAATAATCTAAGCTACTAGTGATAACAATATAATAAAAGATTGTGTTTATTTAATCATGTATTACTCCCTAGATTGCTTCTCCTAGTGTTGTTGCTTTGTCACACTTATGATGATCTATGTAATTATTTCCTAAGTCATGAACGAATTACACGAACCCGCCGTCTATTTAATATTCCGTTAAGGCAACGCACAAGTAAGGTAGTATGAAGACTATTACAAGGCCCCTAAGAGTATATTAAATGCAATCAAAATATATTAAGAGTGGATCAACCATATAAGGGGTAATGTAAATCATAAATAAACACAATAGAAGGTTTAGCCAAGCATGTTAAAGATAAAGTAAGAACAGATAAGAATCACACAACAAGACATATTGAATGATTAAGATAGTCTTACTTGATTAAAACATGAATTGAAGGAAGTACAATAGGGTTTTGAGGCCCTAAAATCGTCCCTAATAGCTGCTAAATGAACTAGGGTTCGCCCCTTTCTTTTACTCTAAAGTTACACACTTAAAACCCTAAAAACGAATTTGTATATATAGGAAAATCGTTGTGACGGCGTCGCGTTTTAATCGTGACGCCGTCATGAATAGAATATTCTAGATAATAGGCTGGGTCGTACATTCTGACGTCGTCTTGAGATCTTGTGACGCCGTCTTGAGATGAGTTATGACGGCATCACGTGTAATCTGTGACGCCGTCTCCAGCTGCTGAGTAGAAATTCTTAAGAGATGTTGGTGTAGGTCCGTAGTCTTGTCTGTTTCTTCTCCAAATGAGCCCAAGTCATGTGTATTTCCTCCAAATGCCTTCCAAATGCTGAATACCTAAAAAGGAACGATTAAGTACCTATTTTGGGCATAAATGCATGATTTAGGGGGTTAAACGACCCCGAAAAAGTGTATAAAATGACACCTCATCACTTTCCCCCAGCTCTTTTCGATTGAATCCTTAGAGAAATCTGAGCCTTTTCTCAACATGAAAATGAATCTCTAACCGATGCTTGGCTTCATATGAAGGAAATGCTCAGAAACTACGATGGTCATAATCTGTCCAAAGGCAACACCATTAAAATCCTTTATCACGGCCTTAACGAAACTACCCAAGAATTTCTGAATACCGTAGCTGGTGGTATTTTTCTCTATAAATCACCAAACCAAGCTTATCAGTTTCTTGAAGACAAAGTCTTACTCTAGCTTGACTGGGCTAAAAACCAAAAAACAAAACCATCTCTTAAGAAAACCGTTGCTTTCGCTAATGAAGGTAGCAGTAATTCTGATAGTGACAATATTCTGGCCCCAAGGATCCAGACCATGAAAATGTATGCTTAGTATAAAGAATTTCAATCACGTTCAAAACAACTAAACCCTGATCATAACGATGATGACTTACCCATGTCCCGTGAAGAAGAAGACAAATTCATGTAAACCTTTCGTGGTACTCGTTTTTACAATGATTATCATGATCGTGATTCAAACCGTGATAATTGGCATTTAAACAGAAGAAACGATTACAACTAAGACAACTATCAATCCAACTCTGATGATAAACCCTACCTTCAAAAACAACTAAGATATTTTATAAAAGCTCAACACTCAATCAATTCTTTTGTTAAAGACACTTTTATGGATCTTAAAAACAAACTCGAAACAACAACCAAAAATCATTAAGAAACAATCCAAATCTCGAAGCTAAATTCGACAGATTGGCTGACAAATAATCCGGTCGACCTTCTGGATCTCTTCCTGTAACACTCATCCTAAACCAAATGGTAGCTCATCAAAACCTTATCAACCACCACAAGCTTGAAACGAACATGTAAATGTCGTATTTACATGAAGTGGTTAAACCTATGACCCACCAGTCAACCCGAATGATCAGCCTAACGATTCTGAAACTCCTATCAACTTTGATAGCAATGATGAAGATGAAGAACCTACACCCCAACCAAGCCTAAAGAACCAAAACCAGTCAAAAAACACCGATACACAAACCATACAAACCAAAAATCCCATATCCTCAAAGCCTCGGAAAAGAGAAAATGGACGCTCAATATGGAAAATTCTCGACATGATTCAAGTCGTTCGAATCAACGTACCTCTTGTCGACGTTTTAGCCGGAATTCCCAACTATGGAAAATTTCTCAAGGAACTCGTTAGTGACAAACATAAAATCGAACAAATTTCAGCCGCTTTCCTGAGCGATGAAAGTTCCGCCATACTTCAAAACAAAGTTCCACCAAAACTTGGAGACCCTGGAAGTTTTCTCATTCCATGTAACTTCAACAAAGCTTTTTCATGTAATGCTATAGCCGATCTTGGTGCCGACATAAATCTCATGCCGTATTCCTTATACACAAAGTTAACTCTCGAAACTCTCAAACCTACAAAAATAAGCATAAGATTAGCCGACCGATCATTCTAATATCCTGTTGGAATAGCTAAAATATGCTCGTTGAGGTTGGTAAATTCACCTTCCCTGCCGATTTTGTTATTCTCGAAATGGAAGAAGACAGTATAGTTCCCTTAATCTTAGGAAGACATTTTCTTCATACTGCCAATGCAGTAACTCGAGTTAAACAAAAGCAACTCAATCTTAGAGTTGGAACTGAACGAATGATCTTTAATATCAATTCTACGATGAAACAATCTTACTCAAACGATGATACATGTTTCAGTATTGATGTTATCGACGAAATCTTAGAACAATATTTTGACGCTCTTCTTGATGAAGGTAGTGAAATCCTCCATTCCATCGAAGGAACCATCCTCGAAGAAAAACTCTTTGCTAAATTCGATAAATTCACTACAATGACTACCGACGAAAAATCTGAATTCGAATCCAACACCGAAGAACCACAATTTGAAAAAATCACCTTTAACACCGATTATAAGATCAAAACATCTCTTGAAGAACCTCTTACAGATCTTGAACTCAAACCTCTTCCTGATAACCTTGTATATGCATTTTTGGAAGAACCTTCTTTTCTTCCGGTGATTATATCATCTCAGCTCTCTAAACAAAATAAAAATAAGTTAATATATGTTCTTAAAAGACATAAACAAGCCTTTGCTTGGAAAACAACATACATTCCTAGAATATGCCCATCTTTCTGTAAACATAAAATTCAACTCTTGGAAGACAAAAAACAAGTGGTTCAAAAATAAAGAAGATTGAATCCAAACATGCAAGAAGTTATGAAAAAAGAAATAGTTAAACTTCTCGATGCAGGTATCATTTATCCAATTGCCGATAGCCCTTGGGTGAGTCTTATTTACTATGTACCCAAGAAAGGTGGTATTACAGTTGTTACCAACGAAAAAGATGAACTTGTTCCAACAAGAACTGTTACATGTTGACGAGTATGCATCGATTATCGTAAACTCAATGAAGCAACTGCGAAGGACCACTTCCCTTTGTCATTCATAGATCAAATGTTAGAAAGACTTGCATGAAATAAATACTTCTGTTTCCTCGATGGTTTTTTTGGATATTTTCAAATACCAATCGATCCTATAGACCAAGGAAAAACAACGTTCACATGTCCTTTTGGTACATATGACATATTAGGCGAATGCCTTATTGGTTTATGTAAATGCTCCGAGCTACATTCACAAAGGTGCATGCTGGCTATCTTTCATGAGATGATCGAAGAATCCGTCAAAGTATTCATGGACAATTTCTTTGCCTTTGGAAACTCTTTTGATAACTATCTAAAAAATCTGGATAAAATGCTTTAATGTTGCAAAGATGCACATCTTGTCCTTAACTGGGAAAAATGTCACTTCATGGTAAAAGAAGGAATTGTGCTTGGACATAAGGTATCTGAAGAAGGCCTCAAAGTCGACAAAGCAAATATCGACGTAATCTCCAAACTTCCACCCCACACTAATATCAAAGGTATTAGAAGTTTTCTAGGACATTTAGGTTTCTATCGAAGATTCATTAAAGATTTCTCAAAATCACCTGTCCTCTCACCAAGTTACTTAAAAAAGATACTCCATTCGAATTTGATGACAAATGTCACAACGCATTCAAATTGTTAAAAGAAAAGCTCACATGTGCTCTTGTGATCGTAAGCCTAAACTGGAACCTTCCTTTTGAACTCATGTGTGATGCAAGTGATTTCGCAGTTGGAGCAATCTTAGGTCAAAAAGATGGTAAAAACTTTCACCAAATCTACTTTACAAGCAAAACTCTCAATGCATCTAAATAGAACTATACAATCACTGAAAAAGAACTTATGGCTGTAGTTTTTGCATTTGACAAATTTCAATCCTATATGGTATTATTAATTTCCTGACATATGGGGTATCAATTTCCTGGGACCTTTTCCGAAATCATACAAATTCGACTACATCTTAGTCGCCGTCGACTATGTATCAAAGTGTGCGGAAGCACAAGCTCTACTAACAAATGATGCCAGAGTTGATATTACTTTTCTAAAGAAACTATTCTATCGATTTGGAATGCCCAAAGCTCTCATAAGCGACTGAGGAATTCATTTCTGCAATAAGATAATGGAAAAAACCATGAAAAGATATGGAGATAACCACCGATTCTCTACATCATACCACCCTCAAACAAGTGGTCAAGTTGAAAACACGAACAAAGCCTTTAAAAGAATTCTTGAAAAAACTATTAAAGATAATCCAACTATCTGGTCAAGGAAACTTGATGATGCTCTATGGGCTTTTTGTACTGCTTTCAAAACACCAACGGATACAACACCATACAAACTCGTATATGGTAAAAACTGCCACCTGCCGTTTGAAACTAAACACCGTGCATATTGGGCCCTTAAAAAAACTTGTAACCCAATCTCATCGTGCTGGGTGATAAAAAGAATGTTCCAATTACACGAGTTAGACGAATTCAGACATCAAGCCTATGTAAACGCTCGTTTATACAAAGCAAGAACCAAAGTCTGGCATGACAGGAAACTTAAAATGAGAAAAGAATTCAAACATGGAAACAAAGTGTTACTTTTTCATTCAAAATATAAATTCAAACAGCCAAAGCTCAAATCTCGCTGGCTATGACCATACGTAGTGAAACATCAATATCCATCCGAATATGTTGAACTATATGGAAAAGACGGAAAAACATTCATTGTTAACGGCCATAGACTCAAGCTATATCATGAAGAAGAAGATTATAATGACCAAAGGGAAGCAGTCACTCCCTTCTTTCCGTAAGAATGAAGTCTAGAAGCAGGAGTCTAGCTAACGACTCTCTCAAAAATTAAGCGCTTCTCGGGAGGCAACCCGTGCTTTATTTAAGTGTGGAGGAGTCCATCTTCCACTCATCTCCTCTATTTTTATTTTCTAAAAAGAAAAAAAAATATTTTCTTTTTGTGTGCTTTAGTATGTTTTATCTTATGCAGGCAATATAACTTAAGCCTGGAAAATTATAGCGTATTAAAGCAGATTAGTCAAAGTCAAAATATTTACTTTCCTTTTTTATGTTTCTTGTTTGACAATAAACTTTGGTTGGGAAAATATCAATTTCTAATCAATTATAAATTTAGGAAAAGGAAAGTCAAATCAATCTTTATTTAGATTGATTTTAGTTTTTCTATAAATATAGGACTTTTTCTTTGTATTGAGAGTTTTTGAGTTTTGATAATAATAAAAGCTTTTGCTTTGATCGAGTTCTATCGATCCAATTGTTCTTTCAATTCTTATGTTGTTCGGGGCAAGAAACCGTTAACAGATTACCGCACATTTGGTATCAGAGTATAGAACTAATGGTCCAAACCCGAATCGTAAGAGCATCTAATTCGCAGATTCACCGGATGAGGCAACAAACAGATCCACGTGACGTAAATATCGCAAGCCTCAAGCAACAGATTCAAGAACTCAAGTTCCCGCGGTTACAACAGGACTCGCCGATAGAAGAGACAGAAACTAAGTCCAACGTCTAGGACGATGGGTCAGAGGACGATAAATGAAAGCCCTTTTAGGCGGGGAACCCTTTGTTTGACAAAGGAAACCGAATCAGAACTATTAGTCTGGGATATAGGGATGAAGAGGAGTTAAAT
Organism: Tanacetum coccineum; assembly: GCA_026074375.1. Lineage (NCBI taxonomy): Eukaryota > Viridiplantae > Streptophyta > Magnoliopsida > Asterales > Asteraceae > Tanacetum > Tanacetum coccineum. Next base: position 154,129 of record BQNB010000652.1, on the reverse strand, counting down.
CCATTTGTTAACTAATATCTAAAATATAAAAAAAGAAACCTAACATGTATTTGTGAAGATGAATCGTGTCCTGATTATTACACCAGTAATGAAAAAGAAGAAACAAATGCCGGTTTAACGATAATGTAAATATAAAGATGTCAATAAGGAGGAAGAAGGATTGTTGGTAAAGGAGATTTGAGGAGAAGAAGACAACAAAGAAGACCGTTGTAGTTGTGCAATGATCTTGTTCTTCACTGATCCAAACTATTTAAGTGTTGATTATTGAGGAAGACAACAATACAAAATCACAGACACGAGCTATGACGTTTATAAAAAGTATTATTATCAAAGTTAGCCAATAGTCATTCAAAATTTGATTATGTACAAATAACAAGAAGTGTATAAGAAAGCACCACCCATTGTACGAATAAATTAGGTTTTAATACATCAAGGACCTAGGTCGAGTACGTTATAAAATAAGAGACATTTATGCAGGGGATACAAATTTAGATGCTACGAGTACATGGGATGGGTGAGGCAAACTCGAGAATGAGTTTTTCTCAAGTGGGGGAGGATGATGCAGATTAGTCAAAGTCAAAATATTTACTTTTTTTATGTTTCTTGTTTGACAATAAACTTGGTTAGGAAAATATCAATTTCTAATCAATTATAAATTTAAGAAAAAGAAAAGTCAAATAAATCTTTATTTAGATTGATTCTAGTTTTCCTATAAATATAGGGCCTTTTCTTTGTATTGAGATATGTTTTGAGTTTTGATAATAATAAAAGCTTTTGCTTTGATCGAGTTCTATTGATCTAATTATTCTTTCAATTCATATGTTGTTCGGCCATTAACGATCCGCATCACGTATGCTCAAGGATAGCTCTTTCGCAACTACATTTCTCTATGCCTCGGGAAGTACCGTTTTCCCTTATTTTTTTGTGTTTTCTAGTTTATCAGTTATCACATTGAGGGCAATGTTTAACTTAAGTGTGGAGGGGAGCTAAATAGGAAAAATTAATCATATCCTTCCATGTTTGCCTTGTAAAAAATTTAAATTTCAACTGATATTTTATGAAATCTTAAAAATTAATATATATTTGCTTATTCTTTTAAATATAAAATATGCTCTTAGTAAGGTAAGTCCAACCGGATTGACACTATAACTAGCACAAAATCAATCCACTAAATTGTGAGAATTTAAAGCATTAGAAGAATTCGAGTACCCACCTTTGTTACCTAAGATAATTGATGCCTTTAGCTTGTTCGAGTTAAGGTTTTGTATTGCAATGCAAGTGTCCCTCATCCATCGTTACGGCTATGTATTTATAATTTGTCGCCTTTTCTGGAGCAATGGTATTGGTTGAAAATTATATTCGAGTGAGACGGTAATGTAGTAGCTCTAGCACTTGTGTTTGATCATCATTTACTAGACCGCAGTGAGATTAATTTATAGACAAAATCATATGTTATGAGGTGAAATAAATCCAGTAAGCTCCTGTATCTGCAGCACTCCCTTTTAGTGCTATTCCGCTGAAGAAATCAAAGTTGAAAGAAAGAGTTCCATTGCCACCTTTAGTCATGAATGGTATAAAAAAATAAAATAAAAATAATAAAAAAATAAAAAAAGTTTAAAGTTTAAGGCTTAAGTTTTGACACAAGAGATTAGTATATGCTATTCATCCTCATCAGTATCACGTTATGCTCCTTTAAGATTTTGTCTGGTGCTCATGCCCTAGTGGTCATGTTTATCTGTCTTGCACAAGCCTATGGTAGCTGTCTAGATTATGTCTGCGCATCTGAGTGTCTTCACAAATATAAACCCTATCAGTGTGGCTTGAGTGAATTAAAAATCAAACACATTCCTTTGTGAGATGCTCTGTTGTGTGTCTATGCCTGAAAAGTTATATAAACCAATAAACACTTGTTAAATCCAAAATTTCTCCACGTCATGATAAATGATCTTGTTTTTCTCGCTTTAATTGCTTGAGGGCAAGCAACAACTAAGTTGGAGGGATTTGATAACGCCTTAGATATACACATTTTTGGCGGTGTTATATATATATATATATTATATAAAATATAGTATATATATAAAATATATATATACTATATATATATATATATATATATATATATATATATATATATATATATATTTACATATATATGATCATTTCTCGTGAATTTTCGATACTTAATAGCATAAATTATGTGCAGGTTCACTTGAAGTAATCCCGAGCTCAAAAAGAACAAAGTTCAAGTGTTTATAGTTATTTGAAAGCAAGATAGAAGAAAAGAAAGGACCAAAGCTGAAAAAGACCACAAGTACGCCACACAAATCCTTTGTGCACCGCACTTCTTATCAAGTCAAAGAATTAAAGATAATTAAATGAAGATTGCATTAACTCACCAAGTACGCCACATAATTTCTTTAGTGCGCCACACATCCAAGCAACATTTATGATTTTCCCACCGACTTAACCAAAGTACGCCGCACAATATTTCCTGTGCGTCGCACTTTGACCGCTACTCAGCCTATAAATAGAGACGAATTTCACAAACTTTTTCATATCTCAAAATCATTCATCTCTTCATCAAATCATTATCATTCCTCTCAATTCCCTCAATCATAATCCACTTCACAAACACTTGAAGTTGAAGATTGAAGATCAAACTACGAAGAACAAAGAAGAACATTATCATAGTTCTAAGAATAAGAGGGTGTACTTAGATTCCATACTTGTTACGGGAAAGTTTTGATCCATACTCTTACCCGGTTACAGTATGTTTCTTGTTTATCAAATTAATCTTGTTATGAACTTCATAGCCATGAGAGGCTAAATCTCTCATGACTACTTGGTGAAAATAACATAATGAATAAGAATTTGATATAATTACGATCTTGTTAAGCTTAAGCTTTTGCTATGATTCTATCGTATCTGGTCTTGTCAACTTTGATTGTATACTCACACCGGTATAGGTCGAAAGACCAGTTGTGATCTATATAGTTTTAAAGGTTTGTCTACGATCTTTATCGTCTGTGATGAGAAATACACTTACGTTATTTGATAAACAAAAAGAGATTTGACATAATAGTAACTGGATTATTTGAGTGACACATTTGATCGAGTTAGCTAAACATAAGTCTTAAGTTAAACAAGTTAATTTGTGAAAACGTTTTCTGAGGAGAAAATACTTTTTGTAAATTAAAGTCCTAAGTCTAAGATCGTAACTATTACCATTGCTTATGAATTATATGAACATATCCGAGTAGTCATATTTCTCACATTTTTTAAAGTTTATTTTTCAGCTGATTATTCGACACTACGCAAATCCCTGTGGACGACCTAGACTTACCTAAAGATTATACTTCATACGTGGGTTATACTTTTACCCGTGTGTTTCCCTATAATAAAATTAGTATTTTTAGTCATTATAAATTTAAAGCTTTTGAAACACATCACAAACCCTAGCGGATCCAGTGAGTGTTGAATTGAACATGTGGCACCATGTCGGCATTGCCCAACGTTCCACCTTTGCAGCTGCTTGAAAGATTTTCACATGATCTTCTGGATCATCACTTCCGTCATACGTTTTGATGTTATTTGAAAGATTTTCACGTGATCTTTCGCAGCTGCTTGAAAGATTTTCACATGTTGGCATTGCCCAACGTTCCACCTTTGTAGTTGCTCAAGAAAAGTCTGAAATCCCGTATGACACGGAGTCTGAGATTAAAGTAATTAAGAGGTACCAACCAACTCAGATGGATGATGAAGATCAGATCATATTCTTGGGGATAAAGGATGATGATATGGATCAGCATGTGGAGGATGAAGTTGTGTCAATATCTGGGTTTGGGACTGATGATTCAAATAAAGAAGGGATTGAGTACACGTATTGAACCTAAGGTTATTTAAACACAGAGTAAAGAGGCCACTACGAATAATATCATTGATGAAATAGCCAATTTCAAAGCTTCCACCGACAAACCATCAGACCCCCTTGGTCATCTTCAGAATAAAGTATCATCTCTCTCCAACAAAGTTAAAATTTTGTAGTCCTCTCTTGGTAAGAAGGTGTCTAGCAAGCTGGAGTAATAAGTTCCCAGAATGATTGTTGATGCTCTAGAAGAACGAATGCTTG
>BQNB010000652.1:0-127500 GCA_026074375.1 Tanacetum coccineum | reverse complement strand
GCTACTATCAACTTAAACAGCCATAAAATGCTCAAGAATTAACTTAATTCTTAAAAGGAAAAATGATCTAGAAAGCTTGTGATGTGCTTAATCTAAATATGCAAAGAAATTAACGCTTAAACTACTTTTGAGCTACTGAAATTGATCATGAAATAAGCAAACTCAGGAAATAAGCAAAGAAACACAAACTTCAAATAAGCTAGAGAACTAAATAAGCTGAACTGGACTTTGAAACTTAAAAGACAACTTAAACTACTTATTATCCATCTAAATAAGCTATAAAATCTAGACTTATAAGCCAATTTAACAAATTTAAATCCTAAAGATTCTAAGTACTGTTTTTGGATTTTTCAAGTTTTAATGACTTTTGACAGCTGAAATAAACTAAGACAATAAGCTAGAAAACAAAATTAAGAACATAAAAAACGTATAAATTAAGCTATTGAAAACTTAAATCCTACCTGAATATGATAAGCTAAATATCTTAAAAATACTTATCTAAATAAGCCTAAGAACAACAGCATAACTAACATGAGTTAGTACTGCAAGTGTAAAAATTCAAACAGTACATTGAAAGTACTGTTGATTGTAATTTGATTTTTGAAAACGTAATAAGTAATGAAATAAGCTAGGGAACTAAAACTAAATGTATAATAAGCTAAAACTAAACTTAATCCTACTGAAATTAAAGCTAACAGTACTAACTTGTGAAGGCAGTACTAACTTTTTAGTTAGTACTGGTAGTGTAAAGGTTCAGCAGTACTAACTTATGTTAGTACTGCGAAGTGCATATTTTGAGACTGCACTAAACCAAACACCCCTTTACCATTTTGACAGGATTTAGAAAAGCTTTTTAAGAGAAAACTAAATACCAGATAAAAACTAGCTTAAAACAAACTTAATAATCATGATTAAACAACTGAATAAGCCTTAATCTAAGATCTAAACTATTTAAACTAATATTTTTGGATTTTATGAGTTTTTATGACAGAAATTAATAACTAATGATCTATAACTATATAAGCAAAAACAGATTAGGACAAACAACTAATAAGCACTAGAAGAGATATTTAAACACTAATAAGCAAAGAGAATAAGCAAATAAGCAATATTAAGCATATAAGCAAAAACTAAGCAATTAAAACTGAAATTAGAGAAGAATGAAAAGAGAAACTTACTTAATCCTTTAGCTAAACAAAAGGGACCAATTAAGGCAGCTACAAGCTCCTTAGCTTATTAATAAGCTAAGGTATAAGTCCTTGGGATCTCTTCCAAGGTAAGATCCCCTTCCAAAAGCTCAAATTCAATAAGATCCATATAAGATTAAACTGATTTAAGGTTTAGATAAGATTAAAACTGAATTCAAACAGCTCAATTTCAGCTTATAGACTGAAAGAGCTTAATATGAGCTTATTGAGACAAATTGGCTTATTAGAGAACTTATAACTTTAAATGAGAGCTTTGAAAATGAGATTTAAAACACTAAAAACTGAATTTCATTAATTAAAGAAACTGATTACATTACTTGAAAAAGGAAAATTACATAAAAACACGAATTTAAGCTAGACTAAATTACTAAAAATTAGATAAAAAAGACACCCTTGTGTGTGTGTGAGGATGAGGCCTATTTATAGGTGCTGAAAGAAGCTTCTAGGATCTCTAGCCCTGCTCTCCAATCTTTCATTCGAATCTATCCATATTCATTCGCATTAATCATTTGAGCCTTCGATCGGAGGCCGTTGGATTAGATGTGACACCTAATGATTGCCAAGCGTTCATCCATTTATGTACGTTTGTAGTAAGTATTAGTGAGTAAATTAGCCCAAAAACCCACATAAACTACTGTCTTACTTTAATTAGTTGAACGAGGCTCTTCTTTATTGAATTCCTTTATAAAGACTGATTGACCTTGGATTGTGATGTATAGAACTCTTGAATGACTTATACCCTTTAATTTTGATTTGCCCTTGTGTTTTAAACCATGAGGTAAAAATGAAGAAGAAGAATAATAAGTAAAAGTGTGTTTCCCGCTCACTTTGTCGACCAGTTAAAAACGGGTAGTAGTTTGAGCGGTTTGACAACATTTGGAGGTCCTTGTCTTCTTTTCTCCTCTCTTAAGTTATAAATAACTTTCGGAATTGCAAGAATGGCCCTCGTAGATGAAAATTTTGGCTAAGGCTTTGGATTTTTGGAGCTTCATCTTTGTACTCTTCTATCTCGAGTCCGCTACTCGTTTTGAATGTGTTTTCTTGATATTTTTGACGTTATCCATTTCCTGCACATACAAAACACAAAATACATGCATATTTTTGCCATATTATGGGTCTGTTTTGGGCGTTTATTGGGTCTTTTAGGAACAAACGGATAATGTGTATTTTTACACTATCAAGCACGACCTTAATACTGCTCATAGGTGCAAGGTTTCTGGCTATCTTTATGGGACACATCTTTGGTACAGTCCCAAATATTGAAAATCTTCGGTTGTTCGTGAATTCGCTGATGCTTTTCCGATGAGACGTACCTAGGACTTCCTCCTGGCTAGAGAGATTGATATTTGGCATTTGTGTTAAATTCCCAGTACTGAACCTATCTCAAAGGCGACCGTATCGTATGGTACTTGCGTTGAATTGAAGGAGTTAAATGAGCATTACAAGAGATGTTGGAGACGGCTTATTAGACCATTGATTCGCCTTGGGGTGCACCGTCTGTATTTGTTAAGAAACGGATGGAGCATCGCTTGTGTAATGATTACCGCGCACTCAACCGTATTAAATATTATTCGTAACCACTATCCTCTTCCGCAAACCGACGATATTGTTTGAATCCCAACTGCAAAGGGGCCAAGATATTTTTCTGAAGATTGATCTGCGATCTGTTATCATCTCGCTTCGTGTGAGAGAGCAATAGTTCTAAGACTGCTTTTTCGTACGCGTTATGCCACTACGATTCTCTGTGGTTATGCCCTTCGTCTCCTGACTAATGCTCCTTCCTTCCCGGTTTATGATTGTTGATGAAAGCCGTATTTTCCCCGAGTAATCCTTGATAAAGTCATCGTTATTGTTTTCATACGACGGACATCCTCAGTTTACTCCAAGTCTGAAAAGAGCATGAACAACAACTACGATGTGTTTGAGTTCTTTAGACGATAATTGTAGCGAAATTTTCGAAGTGAGTGTTCTGATACAGCAAGTCGCTTTCCTTGTCCCATATTGTATCTGCAGACGGCATCATTAAGGAACCATCAAAGGATGCAGAGCTATCACCAAATGGCCCAGACCTACAACGGTAACTGAGGTGATATTTTTCTGGGGCGTGCTGGCTATTACGACGTTTTGTTTGAGGGTTTCTTCTCCCGATTAGCTTTTACCCATTCTTACCCAGCTAATTGAGAATGGGTGAGAATTTTGTGTGGACGGATAGCATCAGGAGAGTTTTTTGAAGGTAATTGAAACGGAGATTGGTAGCTTGCTCCGGATATCGACTCTTACCACAGTGTCCATGGTTTCAGATATACAGTGATGCATCGAAGAAAGGTTTGGGTTGTGTTTTTTGATGCATGACTCATCTGGGAAGGTGATCCGCCTACCTTCAAGAACAAGCACTGACAGCCTGTATGAAGTAAATAATCCAACCCATGATCTTGATATCTGCCTGGTTTTACATTGAAGATCTGGAGACACTGTCCACAATGGTGAAGCCTTGTGATATATTTACAGATCATAAGAGTCTCAAATATATTTTTACTCAGCGAGAACAGAATATGAGATAAGAGGAAAAGATGGTTGGAACTTCTGAAAGATACACACTAACATCCAGCTACGCATACCGGAAAGCTAATTGTGGTTGCCGACGCACTTAGTCGAAAAATCTGGGATGATAGCTTGTTTTAGATTCCATAGATCCCTTCATGGATTTGAGCTTTATTTGATGTTGAACTATGTGTATAGAGTTCAGTGGCTATTGGGGCGAGTATGAGGATAGAGTCGTAACCTCATGCTAGGACATATCAAAAGAAGGTCAAAGGGACGACGGTGAGTTGTGGCTATGGCAGAATGTTGAAGACGTTAAACATACTGAGTTCAGTGTTGATGATGACGGTAGTTTGTGTACCTGAAGATAGGCTATTGTTCCATCAATGATCAGAGCACTTCGCGAGAAGAATTAATGACGGCAGCCATAGTTCTCCAATTTACTATTCATCCTAGGTTCAACCAAAATGTACAGAGATTTGAAAACAAAACTTTTGGTGAACGGCGATGAAGCAGAGATTGGCTTATTTTGTATCCCAATGGATGCTTGTCCAGCAGTCAAAATTGAACATCAGAGAGCTATTGGAATATTGTTACAAGCCGTGGTGATTCCTAAGTGGAAATGGGGATAGATTTCCATGGATTTCGTTACGTCTATGTTTTGCCTAATTACTTCAGAAAAGACTGATCTCTATTTTGGGTGAGTGTTGATCGGCTAACAAGGTCTGCTCAATTCTTACCTTCGTAAGAACTATGGTATTAGTAAGTTGTCGGAGATATTTCAACAGGAAATCGTTAGACAGCATGTACTTTTCGACTTCTATCTTGCGTCCAATCAGAGATTCGAAGTTTACGTTCTCATTATTTTTGTAAAAGATTACAGAAAGCCTGGGGAACACGTCTTATCGTGCAGTACAGCATTTCATCCTCAGAACCGCGTGTCAGACAGAAGATGTCCATTCAGACTTTAGAAGACACTATGTTGAGGGCTTGGGCTTTGAATGGACAGTAGCTGGGATGAATATTGTGCTTGGTGGAGTTTGCCTACAATAATAGTTGTTCGGCATGCTAGCATCAAGGAGCACCCCTTTCAGCGTTTTGTATGGTAGAAAATGTCGACACACATGTAGTTGGATATGAAGTAGGTTGAGCCGTATCTTGATTGAAGTTCGGAGCTCATTCGAGATTACTAAGGAGAAAAGTGACTGTTGCGAAGAGAGAATTGAAAGAGGCAAGATCGCGACAAAAGAGTTATGCTGATAAGCATTCAGACTGACTTAGAGATTCAAAGTTGGAGATCGTGTATTTCTGAGAGTTTTGCCATTCAGAGGGTTAAACGTTTTTGGCGGATCAAGGGCAAGCTCATTCCTCGATTCATCGTTCCTTTGAAATTTTGGAAACGTATTAGGAAAGTTCCGTATCGTCCTTGCTCTCCTCTGGCAGTTAGTAGGCACATTCACATGTCTTTCAATGTAGCATCTTTATGAGGGATAACCATTATCATCCATTGCATATCGCATTCTTATCTCTTTTGATCAGAATCAAGCCTGATATGTCCCTTTTGTCCGAAGAACCTGAAATCCATTCTGGGATCGTCAAGAAGAGATCATGAGAAACAAAGTTCTAATCCTATGTGAAGATTCTTTGGAAGAAACACCTAGAGCCGGTTGGCTACCTGGGAGACACAAGAGTCTATGCCGAGCTAGTTAGCCTCATTTTATATTGTCTAGTTCGGTATTGTTCGTTCGTCTCATCTATTCGTTTTCATTATATCCGGTTCATTACAATTTTCGAGTGACGAAAATTTTTTTTAGTAGTGGAAGAAGTTGTAAAACCTAAAAATCTCAATAAGTGTAAAATTACCAAAATACCCCTAATGCAAGAAAAATTCATAAAAGCATGAATAAAAATTCATTTAAATGTTAAAAATTATGAAAATACAATATATGGCAAATATGAAATTTATGTAAGATGAAAATACTTTATGTTATGCAAGAAAAATAAATAATATTTATGTATAAATATATATGTCGAAAATATGTATATTTATTTACTTATAATATACAAATTAAAGCAAAATAATTAAGGATAAATACAAATAAATATTGCAAGTTAAATTTCTGATTTTTATCTCTTTGAAAAACCCAAAATCTCGGAATAATCCTATTATAACTCTTTTATTCACTTTCATTTTATAAAATCCTTAAAAACAAAAACCGAAAACCCTAATAAAATCAAGAGGTGGCACATTCGAATTTTTCTAGGGATTGGGCTATTTTTATTGGGTGATTTGAAGGTGGAGGAGTGTGGGAAAAAAGTGGGAAGTTTGTGGAGTGATTGGTTCGATTTTGGTATTGGTTTTGGTTTCGAAAAGCTCTACCGGGGTCATAAATTCATAAAATCACTAAGGATCATCAAAGGTATTTTTCAAACTCACTTTTCATCATATTAATTCGATCTATGCATGGGAAAAACGTTCATGCATTTTATTGTGATTTTATAAATCAAATCATATTCGAAACCCTAATTTTGGATTAAATATGAAATCGGCATATACAATATTTGTAAAATTGATTTTGTATTTTTATAAGGATGTTCATATCACATATAACTCAGAAAAATTGTTGGAAAAATTTAGAAATGATTCGAATAATTATTGGGGATTTTATTGTGTTTGCCGAATTCGAATAAAGGGGAAAAAGGAAAGAAAATTGTGTAAAATGGAATAGGGTTACGTTTTTTTTATCTATTCTTTTCCTCCTCCAGTGTACTTTAATGCAATGATTGGGAAATAATTATGTTTGTGATTGGGAAAAATTAAACTAAGGTTTTGTAGATTTAATTGTTAGCCGATTGTGATATAAAAAGTATAAGGACTTGTTTTGTAATTTCTGAAACTATGGGATCCATTTTAGACATGTTATTATACTTAGTATATTCTGTATAAAATAAGTTGGGGGGTATAAAATGTCATTTTGATATTATTTTGGATTTAAAATGGTTAATTACATATATTAAGTAATTAGAAAGTAATTAATTAAAACATAGCGGGACTAAAAATGTAAATTCTCGAGAGTATAAGTATTGGTTTAGGATGATTTAATTGGTAATAAATAAGCATTACTGTCATATTTTAATCTGATTAAGGCTTGTTTTGTCTATTTATGGATCATTAAAAGATAATGTACACAAATACTTAAGAAACCAAAAGGACTAAATATGTAAATCTAGTAAAATTAGGGTTTGAACATTATGTAGAATTCACCATCAACATGGAAGGTATAATAACTGACAATAAAATGTGAAACTTTGATATTTACCCTTTTAACCTTGAAAATTGTTGATTTTGCATATTAAACCCTAAAATATGGAAAGTTGTCGTATTTAACCCTAAACTTGTAAGGTTGACATGTTAAGTCCCTAGGCTATTCAAAATACTTAATAGAATCTCAAATGATGAATATTACCTAATTTAGGAAATTAGCAACCTATAGTGGAAATTTACTAAATATGAAGTTACTAATTTTGGAAAGCTACTAAATATGGAAATTACTAAATATGGAGAAAGTTACTAAATAATGGAAATTTACTAATATGGAATTTACTAAAAATTCGGGAAAGTTTACTAAAAATGGAAAAGTTTCTGAAAAATATAAAAGTATAACTTTAAATTGAATAGGTTATGTAATTCGAATTCATCATTCTTAGGTTTTCGGTCAAGAGTGATGATTTACTAGATATTCCTCTGTGTGTTTCTTTGATTATTGTCACTTTGGCTTCGGATTAACGTGTACATATATCTGACCTTATCGTTAAGGTTTCTCATGACATATTTCCTCTCTATCTTTGGTTACTTATGTGATTTGCTACCTTTGCTCTGAGCCTTTTATCTTGGCTTTCTTATATGATCTGTCATTATGTTCTGTTTGAACCCTGCTATGCTACCTTTGATATTTGAACCTTTGATATTTGAACCTTTGATATTTGAACCTTTGATATTGAACCTTTAATATTTGAACCTTTGATATCTGAACCTTTGCTATGTCCCCTATTGAAATGAACTTATCTGATATACTTTGCTTTGAAACCTTCAGTATTGAGAACCAAGCCACTATTTTGTTTCCTATCATGAGCGGTAACATGGCCGTGTCATTGATGCACCTTTGGCATGACTCATGTGTGAGTGAGTGATTTCTCCATACCGTTCCCCCATTTGATATTATCTGCCGCATTATTGACAAGATTATTATTTGTTTAAGAAGGGGCTATGGATGCATCCCTAGATTTGTTTTGTATTCTAGGATTTATGACAGTCAAGACAAAATTGGATATTTTGTGACTGATGTATTGGGTTGCAATCCACGTCATTCACTATTTGGAGTCTCGCCGACTCCATGGTTACAAATGAATAGGATTTGTTTGGATCTTGGTGATTGAAACTTTAATCTTGATTCGAGACCTCTGATTCATCTTCCCTTTGCAACTATAATTTGATCTTATGATTTGTCTTACCTTATATTTGTATCCCTTTGATCATGTCTTGTGATATCCTTTGTACCTCCGTTAACGTTATCCATTAGGCATTCCGTAATCTTTTTGCATTCGATATAAATAACTGTTCACTGGGCTTTGTAAGCTAGCCATACATCTTTCTTTTCTGTCGGCAGGTATCTAAGCTAGGAGCTGGGGTTTGCTTTCAGGCTATGATGCTGAGTGTGGACTTACCCTAGAGATCTTAGTTTTGATATATGAATTGTTTCTTTTCAAGACATTTGTTATTTAGTTGGATATGTCTATCTTTTGAGAACTTTTGTACCTTAAGTCATGTTGACTTATCATTTCCTTTGTTATTAACTCATTGAGACCTCCGGCTGTTTATGCTGTGTTTGATTAGGTATGTCTTTGATGTCACCACCAGATTGTAATACACTTCTATAACCCTTTGGGGTCGGGCTTACATATGAGGAGTTTGTTGTGTTGGTTGGGGAGTTTATATAATTTATCATTCCTATTAAAATTTTTTTTGCACAAAATTGTTTTTGGCACATTTGTTTTTTTATAATTAAATTATATAACTGAGAAAGAATAAATTATTCCACGCTTGCCAAACTATCAATAAACCCATTCATCAAACACCCCCATATACTCACACAAAAAAATACGCTCACAAAACTACACAACAACATCCACAACAAAAACGCCAACCCCTCCAAAATACAACCTTCACCCCAAAAGTCTCTCACCTAAAAAAACCAAAACCAAAATATCTCAACCAACCACAAAAAAAAAAAAAAAAAAAACAAAAATAAAAATACCCCCACTAAACCTAAACCCCCGTCACCATAAATAATTCCCGATTAAAAAATTCCAACACCCTCATCTACATCAGAATCAACAACCATCTCAACTTAATCGCAATATATTTCAATCTAATAGGCAAAAATAAATCGAACTCAAATTTTATTAATCATCCATAAAATCAAGTCAACATGGTCACTTGAATGCCACAAAGTAAAAAAAACAATACGTACAATATCCTTGTAAACCATAATCTTTAGAATCACAAAGTCATAACTAGAACTTTATAAATCACTAAGATGATTTATTACTAATGGAAATGGATAAAACTCATCGGAAGACATCTTCATCGTAAACCCTGCATAATGTAATATTCCAACATTAGAAATATGTATGAAACAAAGTTAGATATAGAAAATAGAAATAGAAAGGGTATACATTTTTTAAAACGGGTCACTTCAATCATTATATACATATTAACTAACATTTGCTAAAAACAAATCAATTACTATCTAATATAAATATTTGGCAGATTCAAACACATTGTTGATCCCAACTTAAGATCTATTCCTTAGCTTGTAAAGGTTAAGTTACTTTGGATAAATCCAAAACAACTATGGTAGAAACTTTGTGAATACTAAAGAATATGCGGAATCTATTCTTTAATACTTAGAAGAATATTAATGAAACAATATGAACAATGAACAATGATATTACTAAAAAGCTCCAATATTATTATCAATAATACGAGTACTTTATGTAGTACTAGGGTTTACAACCTTGAAGCTATGTATAAAAATGTATATGAATCACACTTAACATCATAACCTAGGATCTCCTATACACTAAGGAGTCCTTTACAAGATTACTACAAATTTTCTATAATTCTAATCTTATACATATCTTACTAACTAAATAGAATATACTCTAAATAAGTCAATACATATCATTTCATACATCTTTATCTCATTAGCAGTCTTTAATCTTCATGTAGCAGTCTTATGTCCTTCAGCAGTGTTAAGTTAGTACTGGTAGTACTAACTTACTATTAAAGCAGTACAAGTTGTAAATTGGCAGTTGTAACTTGAGCAGTACTAACTCTAGGCTTGGTAGTACTAAGTATAAACACATTTAATTCCCAACACACATCCATAAAACAATTCTATAAACAAATTTACCTTCAATAAGTAAAATAAACAAACCAGCAGTTATACTGAATTTGTTTGCCTATTAAAATGTTAATCGATTTGCTTTTCAAAAAGGAAAGCAATTTCAAGTGGTCAGCTTATTATACTCTTAGAGGGTGTTTGTCTAAGCTTACTTGATAGGTTACAAGCTTAGTGAAAGTTGAATATGCTCATTTAAGCTTGACCACTTAAGCCTATGGACTTTATAAGTTCATAAGCTCACATAAAAATAGTAAAAATGCCAAATGAAATTTCACTTTCTTAGAATTAGAGTATATGTTGTCGTTGATAAAGAACACTATGGCAATCTAAATTGACTTTGGCAAGTGTCATAGTGTCATACGCTCAAGCTTCACTTCAATGTAGAAGTCATTATAAGAAACTAATATAGTTTGAGTTTAGTTACCAATTTTATAAGGATAATACAATATAATTATTACAGTGGATCAATTAATAACAATATATATAAATAACTCATTATAACCATTACATATACTGCCAAAATAAAACATAACGGGCTACTGTTGTTCATACGATGAACAGTGATGGTTTACAGTTCATCGCCCCCCAAAAATTTATTTATTTTTTGGTAATTGTTTTTATACCGGTGGTTACTGTTCATCGGCCGAAAAAAAAAAACTTTATACTCCCCCTTCTTTCGTCAAAAATAAAAAGAAAAAAAATTACGTTTACGACTTTCTATCGGCCTGGGGAAAAAAATAAATATATATCCCCTTTATTAAAAAAAATTTGTCATTTAATATGAGAAAAAAACAAACTATTAAACATGAGACCGAAGAAATTAACCCGAACAAAAAAAATGCCCCGCAATAACGCGCGAAAAAATAACGCCCTCAGCAACGCGCGGGTTAATCTTTGCTTGTTACAAACAAGTATATAAAGAAGTGCATAGCGACCAATAAAGATCACCAAAAGTCATAACTAAATACCCACAGAACACTTAATTCCAGTTTACATGAACCACACTACAAGCAAAGGCTTCCAAACTCCGATTTACACGTAAGATTCGTAACGATTTTACGTGTCCCAAACTGATAAAATCTGTAGGATCGGTGTAAATTTCGCATCAGAAGGTAGATCGCAAGTAATCGTAGAAAACTCGCTTCTCTGCTAAGATCGTAGGATTCCGCGTTGTCGATACCGGAGTTTACCAATAACAAGTTACTAACTATTGACTTTACATACTTACGTAGCCCGTAACTTTAACTTTTTTTAGGCCCAAAAAAGAACAATATGAGTCCGCTGGTCTCAGTAACAAGTATTGACATTTCATTCCTAGATTTTCTAATCAATAAACCTAATTATCTACTTTCCCCAAATTGAAATTACATGAAACAAATTAGGGTTCTTCTTCCCTCCATGTTCTATTTCCTCAAGCAAAAAAAAAATTACAGGTAATTTTTTTTTCTTTTACCTTTTCATAGTTTTAACTATTAACCTTTAAGTTTTAATTCAGATAGCTTAATTGTAAATGATACCTAGTTGAATACTATGTCTAGAACGTTTATACGCATGTGATGTAATTTTATTCCGCATAAATCATGATGTGCGATGAAACTTGATTCTTTTTTTGTGTTTACTTTTACTTTTTGGTATTTTAAATTTGAACTGATTGACATTTTCAAAAGGATATTAGTATGAAATTATATTTGGAATGATGAGCGAGAAAATAAAAATAGTTTACACTCGTCTATATTTTTCGTTTTGCTTAACAGAACATAGATAAAGTTGGTAATGGGATCTTACGATCTTACGATCTCGATCTTGCAAAGACAAAAACGATCCCAGGTGAGATCGCAATCTTGACAGCCTTATTACTAAGTGCTAACAATTTTTGTTATTGTTTATCCTATCTAACTATCCATAGCTTCTGATAGTTAATCAAACTATGTGAATGATAATTCAAGATAATAAACCATACCAATTTCACTAGCGTGTATAATCTTCATAAAGGGCTGAAAGCCTGAAACACAAACAAACAAAATTGTAAAAATATTGACACACACACACAATAGATCAAAATGATAAACAAACTTGTATATTGGTTAAAATGAACCTTTAGAGACATGCAAACTATATACTCCTTCAATTTGTTTCTGCACTTCACCAGCTAGCACAGCACACCACCACCGCCTCTGATATACAACACAATCAATAACTTCACAAAAGCAGCTACCACTAAAATATAGCTTAAGGATACTGCAGTTGTAGCTTTTAAGAGTGCATAATAACATAAGGGTTTTTCTAACATGTGCCCTAGGGGCACATTTTAAGGTGGGGACATGAGGCTGTGTGTCACAGCCCTGATTGGCCAACAATTATTTGTGAGGCCTGATAATGATTAATAACAATAACTGCTGGCCAATCAGGCTGTGACACACAGCCTGTGTCCCACCCACATTTAACTGTGCCCCAAGGGCACATTTAGAAAAAAACCCAAAAACATAAAAACCTATATAACTAACTAAACAAAATGAAAATAGCTCATTGAAATTAAATGGAAAACATAAACTTACCACTAGTAGTAGCCCTATCATAGGGATGAGCATATAGACTCGAATCCCGGTACCGAACCGGAACCGTACCGGTTCCGTACCGAAACGGTACCGAATCCCGGTATACGGTACGGGACCGGTACCATGATTCGAGTAAAAAAAAATTGGGACCACTAGTTCGGTACGGAACCGGTACCAAATCGGGAAATTACCGAAAAAAAGGGAAAAATCTCGGATTTCCCCGGTAACCGGTACCCGAATCCCTGTTCGAGTACGGTACCCGGTACCTTACAAATTTATGCTCGAAAAAATCGGTACCCACCAAATCGTACGGGTTCGTACCAGGTCCGTACCTGCTCATTCCCTAGTAAAAGTTTGTTCAAAAAAGGAAAAGGTTATATAAAAGAGGGTAACATTACATATATATCCCTATTTTGCAAAGAAATTACATATATATCCAAACAAACTTAAAAATTACATATATGTCCATCTTTTGCTTAAAATTACATATATATCCATCTTTTTAAAAAATTCGTGAAAAATTCTG
The DNA here is from genome assembly GCA_026074375.1 of Tanacetum coccineum. NCBI lineage: Eukaryota > Viridiplantae > Streptophyta > Magnoliopsida > Asterales > Asteraceae > Tanacetum > Tanacetum coccineum. The sequence continues at coordinate 114,203 of BQNB010000652.1, read as the reverse complement.
AAAAAATTCCACAAGTTCGTGTATGTTAGTGCATAAAAAAGTTGTAAAGAAAGTTTTTTAAAAGTGGATAGTTTTGCCAAAACAAATTGTTAAAAAAATGTTTGTGCATTAAATCATTTTTTTGTGCATTAAAAATTCGTTTTCGTACCAAAACTTATTTTATTTTTTTCCTCGAATTTATTCGCATCAAGAATAATAACACATAAAATTTGTGTCACAAAATTTTTTTAAAAGAAAGTTTTTTCTATTTTGAGTTTTTATATGTTTTTTAATTGCCACACAAAACGAAATTTTTGATCACAACGCAACAATTTATTAATGCCTAAAATTTTAACTGTTATAGTATGATGTGCAACAAAATGTTTGATGTAAAAGTCAAAAGAAGTGAGTTACAAAAATGATATTTTTTTTGAATGCAACAAAAAAAGATTTGATGCACAAACGTTTTTTCATAATATTTTTGGCAAAACTATCAACTTTTAAGAAAACTTCTTTCATAACTTTTTTATCCCGAACATACACATATATGTGAAATAATTTTTAGAATTTTCGAGAATTTGTAAAAAAAAAAGGGATATATACTAATTTTGAAACAAAATGAGGGATAAATAGTAAACAACAAGTTAGTTTGGATATAATAATGTAATTTTCCTCTGCAAATTAATGATATATATTAATTCCCCACCTATTTTTTTACCCATTGTAGCCGAGACTGAACCAAAAAAGAGGTAACATACTTTTTAAACCATTGTAACCGAGATTGCTTCCTTCAATCTTACATGTAAGACATTAATTAAAACCATTTGATTCATGTCCAACCCATAATGTACCAATAGCTAACTTTATGTACAAACCCCAATTATACCTAGTAAACTGAGGCTAACTTATATCTGCAAGCTTATCACTAACCGATACCGAGGGCAGATAAATATGCAAACCGGGACTGAACCAATGGACTAGCTGGTAAGTCCAGTCGGTTCCTCGGGTTGCTGATGTGCGAACCGAGCAAACATAAAAACAACATAACAAGAATATGTTCAAGGCCCACATCCTTCAAATACCCATGTCAGTTTTGTGGGTGGTTGTTGTGAGAACCAAGAAAACAAAAAAACGTCATTAACAAGAATATGTTCCAAGCCCACAACCTTTAAATACCCATTCACAAGAACATTTTACACAAATAAAGTAGCAAGCATGGTGCGGTCGTCGTAGGACTTCTACACGAAGTTTTACAACTGACCCATCGTAGAGCACCTGATCTTTATAATATATAGGCAAGACGCGGGGGGTTTTATCGTACACCAATCAACTCAAGGAATAGGTTGGGAAGGCTTGATCACGGTCTAACAGAATTCTAAGGGTTGAGAGAAGATTATTTTTGTATTTTTATATTTTATGAAAAGCAAGTAAATCATATATTTGAGAGGTGGTTGGTTTTAGCTATTAAACTAAATATAATATAAGCTAATTGTGATAACCATAGTAGATAAAAGATATGTTTAATTTAATCACCATTACTCCCAAATTGCTTCTCCTAGACCTAGCTGCTTTGACACTCTTGTGATGATCTAATGTAATAGTAATTTCCCGTAAGTCACGAACGAATTACACGAACTCGCCGTCTATTTAATATTCTGTTAGGGCAACGCACAAGTAATGTAGTATGAAGACTATTACAAATCCCCTAAGAGTATATTAAATGCATGTGAAATATATTAAGATATAAACCATATGAAGGGGGCAAAGTTAGTAGTGAAAGACTGTTACCCGATGGTATCCTTTCTACACAATCATGTTTTCCAAGACATATCAACAGCGATACAAACAAAAGCTGGTTTTCTAAGACCTAACATGCACATAAATCCATCAAAAGAAAGCAACATCACCACTAAATCTACATTCTAGGTTTCATACAATCATAATAAACACAAAATAATGTTAGGCAAAGCATGTTATAGCTAAAGCAAGAACAGATAGGGGAAATAACACACAAAAATACATAATGATTGATTAAGATAAGTCTTAACTTGATTAAACATGAATGAAGAAGTACAATAGGGTTTTAAGGCCCTAAAATCGCCCCCCAACAGCTCAAACGAACTAGGGGTTCGTACCCTCTTAATTCTAAATTACACACCTGAAAATCTAAATCAAAGAATTTGTATTTATAGGAAAATCTCTGCGACGACGTCGCGTTTTAATCGTGACGCCGTCGTGACAAAATATTCTAGATAATGGGTTGGATCATGCGAGCTGACGCCGTTGCGATATCTTGTGACGCCCTCATGGTAAGATTTATGATGGCGTCACGTGTAATCTATGACGCCGTCTCCAGCTTCTAAGGAGAAATTCTTAAGCAATGTTGGAGTAGGTCGACGTCTCGTCCGTCTTCTTCTACCATATGACCCAATCCACATGTATTAATCTCCAAATGCCTCCTAAATGCTAAATACCTGAAAAGGAATGATTAAGTACCTATTTTGGGCATAAATGCATGATTTAGGGGGTTAAACGACCTCGAAAAAGTGTATAAAATGACACCTCATCAAATACCCCTACACTTGAGATTTGCTTGTCCTCAAGCAAATGGGCTTTTCTACCTTAACAATAGCAATATGAGGGTCATTTTACCTACTCTTTAAAAGTATTTTACAACACAACCTTCTAGACCTTGTAATTAAAAGCATGGAAAGTATATACTAACACCTCACATAAGTGTTTGAGATTCTCTCTTTCACTCGGTTGTATAATAAATTATAACATATGGGTTGGAAACGGAAAATCAACACTTGTTACCTGTCATAGCATATAAATTACCATATGCTTGGTAAAGGATCAAACCTCCACCGTTAGGTGCAAGTATTATACATACTATCCAAGAGGTCTTTAAAGGGTTGTGGGTGAGGTTAAAATAACATATAATGGAAACGGAAACGATGGGATGCTTTGGGTGGCTTTGGTGAATTTGATTGAAGGGTTAGCCCATTTACACGAATACACGCTGGTTTGGTTTCCAAGCCAAGACTCTAACGAAGATATACAAACTCTACACAACTCTACGTCAATCTCTTTCTTTTTCTTTTCTATTTTTTTTATAATACATCACACCGGGTTTATAATACGTACCCCTACACTTGAGCTTTTACATGCTCGATATTTACAATCTAACTAATGACCCGATTTGAGGTGGATCAAAATAACATAGAGATCATTTGACAAACATATGGAGGTATTGACTTAACTTTTTTCTCCCCATTCTTTTACGAAATAAATACTACCATGAATCCCAATCGTCCCAAAACAGTATTTACAAGGATAAGGACTTAGCAACCGTGTACTCAATAATTAACTTGGGTTAAAACAATAATGTACTAAAAATGAGTACATACAAGGTGGGCTAAGGCGATTTGGGTGTAACGATTGGTTTAAAGGTAACAATGCTCTTCATTAATAGTTCGGCTTAACCAGAAAATTACGAGAACCGTGAAAAAGGATAGGCTCGGAGGGTTATACTAGGGGTATCCTGCACTAATAATGAGTGCATGGCAAGGGTGTGGGATAATTATATGATCGGTGTGACCATCATAACAATTACAGGTTTAAAACATGGGTTAATCCTAATGCCTCTTATCAAGCAAATCCTAATACTTACTATGCGATCTCGGGATGCATCACAAAAACAAGTTCTAGAATTTAATATGCTACATGTACACTCATATAATTTAATACCGTTCTCAATGCTCCAGAAAAGAAGACGAAGACCACGCGTACACATCCGTAATGACGGAATAGACACATGTGACTTCTCACTCCTTAACTCGAGAAAGCTAAAGGTATAAACTATCTTGGGTATCAATAATAGATACTCGAATTCCTATAGATCTAAATGCGAACCTCATATTTTTGGGGTGGAATTCTGAGGGTTTTTGTGCTAGTCATATAAATTCATATCCATGAGACGCTATTAATACTCGATTTTCGTCGGTATATGTCATAAAAAAATTTAAATTTGGGTAAAAATTACCTCTTATGCTATGTTTCGATATATTACCCATCATTTTAAAGACAAAGCAAATGACAAATGAAAGAATAGTTTCTAAGGCTTATTTTCCCCCTACACTTAAGTTGAACATTGTCCCCAATGTTCTATAGAAGTACCCGTAAAAATGAATAAAGAGAAAAGAAAACAAGGAAAAGAAACTAGTACTCCCCTGGTTTGCTCAATAATGGAGAAGAAACATGCGATAACTGGTTAAATCGTCCTCCATGAATCATCCAATGAAACTTCCTAAGAACTTCCAAGCTTCTTCTTGTCAAATATAACCTATAATCAAAGACAAAGACAAAGACAACTATACCAAGCATAAAATGTGTGATATGATAATATACAATTATGAAATTAGGGTTTGACTCGATAAAACAATAAAGATAGGATGAGAGAATTGTCAAACTCATTGGTTTTGCAAGTTTATAATAGAAAATTACATATTTTAAATGTTATGTGAGTTTTATTTTCAAAAATAATTAAAAACTTTAAGTTTTTTCTGGACCTAGGGCGTATGGACCCGACAGGAAATCTGATGATGTCACAGGTTGTCGTGGTGACGCATCGCATGAAAATCGTAGACGCCGTCTCCACGTTTCTGTGAAAACAAAAATAAAAGAAAATTTTGTTTTTGATGAAACATTTCCTGCACTTGATTCCATAAGTTAATTCTTGTACAAATGGCTGCATAAAACCTGAGACTCGAAACTGACACAAATTAATCTTAACAATTTATTTAACATGTTTGAACTTGGTTCTAAAAACCAGATAGATTCCCCTACACTTATTATTTGCAAAATACTTTTGATTGAAATTAAGACGAAGTTAAGAACAATACAAACATGAGTACAAGATAGAGTTCGAACATGATAGAAAAAAATGAAAAGAGTAAAAACACAAGAAATCCATAATGTGCGGAGAAAATAAATATTAGTGCCTCCCAAAAAGCGTTTTCTTTATTAACGAGTCTTGTAGCTAGACTCTAAGTCACACGTCCTTACGTGACTTCTCCTTTGTCATCCATCATCTCTTTTTATAACCTCATCAAATGTCTAATTCCTCTCCTATCACCTTCGTCATGTTTATACTCATCTTTAATGAGTAAGCTTTGATAGTAGTGCATTCTTCCATGGCCAAAGTTTTCTTCGTAGGCGGACAGGGGGTATGAAATCGGTGCCTAAACCTATAAATCTTGTTTGTTTGAACGTCTTCATGGTGTGAGGCATTTTGAACATGATTTTCTCATCATCTTGTTTGAGTGTGACTGTTAATTCCTCTTCTGAACAAAGAAGAAACAAGCCCATGACTCAAGAACAACAAAGAACTTACATGTGTAATTATATCAAGAATATGGGAAGTCACACTCTACAACAATTGAAGAAACTTTCCTTTAATGAGATCAAGGAGTTATTTAAGACTACAATGAAGAGGGTAAAAGATTTTGTTCCAATGGAGAGTGACAGATTAGTTCCTAAGATATTAACTAGATGTTCTAAGAGAACTGCAGAAATAGAACTTGAACATGAAGGGTCTAAGAGGCAAAAGACTAATGAAGAACAATCAGCTAAAGAGGAAAATGAGTTATCAGAAGAAGAACTACAGAAATTGATGATGATAGTTCTAGTAGAAGAAGTCTATGTTGAAGCCTTACAAGTCAAATATCCAATCATAGACTAGGAGGTTTACTCTGAAGACACAAGAAAGTATTGGAAAATTATTAGAGTTGGAAACCATACAGAAGCTTATCATACTTTTGATGATATGTTAAAGAAATTTAATAGAGATGACCTGGATAAGCTATGGAGTTTGGTTAAAGAAAGATTTAGTTTAACATATCCTACTGATGACAAAGAAAGAACATTATGGGTTGAATTGAAGAGGTTGTTTGAACATGATACTAATGACATTTTATGGAAGCTTCAGAGATATATGCATGATCCATTAACATGGAGCTTATATGATACATGTAGTGTTCACCATGTATCTACAGATAGAGGACATGATATCTTCATGTTGGTTGAGAAAGATTTTCCTCTGACAAGAGGTCTTCTGAATTTAATGTTGTGTAACAAGCTGCAAGTGGATCAATATTCAGAGATGGCAAATGGACTTTTAAAGAAAAGATGACAAATAAACTTTTAAAGAAAATATTCATACTATCAAACAGACCAAGACAGTAAAGTGTTTGGAAGCATCCTCTCTACACATAAGGTTTAATTCATAAACTTGATGATTTGAAGGTAAATCACAAGTTTAGGGGAGGATTGTTAGGATTTAAGGGCTTCTACAAGTTTCTACTGGTGGTTCAACTTAGTACTGCTAAGAGAAGACTTAGTACTGCTAAGAGAAGACTTAGTACTGGCAAGCTAAGTTAGTACTGCCAGTACAAAATGTTAGTACTATCAGTTTATTAGTACTGTTAGTTATAATAGTTAGTACTGTTAGTTAAAAATAGTTAGTACTGCTTATGTGATATGCATGAGATATATTAGGAATAGATATGCATGATCATGTAACGCGTTTTGTAAGCCTATTAGGATTTCCTTGGTGTATAAAAGGAACCCTATGGCATAGATCTAGAAATTAAGTTTTATATAGTTTTCATAGCAAATATAGTTAGTATTCATACTTTCAAGGTTATTCTGTAACTTTAATTGTGTTTAATATATTGAAAGTTTAGCAAGATCTTGTTTTACTGTTTCATTGTTCTTCTTAGTATTACAAGCTAGATTCTGCATAGTTTGTAGTATTTACAATCTTAGTTTCTACTATAGTTGTTTTGGATCTATCCAACATAACTAAGCTTTAACAAGCTAAGTAAGATCTGTTCATAAGGGATCAACAGGAGCCAAAGGTCGATGCTATAATGAGGGACTTTTTGTAGTAAGTCCTTGAAATGAGTCCATGTTTCGTATAGAGATTCTCCATGATGTTGTTGGAACATCAGTATATCGTTGCGGAGTTTTACGGTCCTTCCCGGTGGAAAGAATTGAGCAAGGAATCGGGTAGTAAGATCCTCCCATGTGGGGATGGATCCTGCAGGAAGATGTTTAAGCTAATTGCTAGCTTGATCGCGAAGGGAAAATTGAAATTAACGCAGGTGCGTTCTTTCCCTATTTTTACCCTCAAGGTCAAGTGAGTCCACTAGTTTTAGGAAATCCTTAAGGTGTTGGTTTTGATCCTCGGACCGAAGTCCGTGGAATGAGCATCCATTTTGCACCAACTGGATGGTGTCGGATCGAAGTAGTACCACATTGTTCCCTACGAGGAGCTCGATGGTATTCCTGTAGCCCTCATTGCTAGGTTTGGAGTAGTCTCCTAGAGTACAGATAGGATTCCTGTCTCCCATGGTGGTTGACGAGAATGGGTTACGAAACATATAACACAAAGAACAGATAGACTACAAGAAAGCTAATGTGCGGAAATTAAATCTTACTTGAAAGGATTCAAGCAATTAGAACTAAGCTAAAATATGATCAAAACCTAACTATTCCCCACGCAGCGGTGCCAAAAATTTGTTGCGGTTGTCATAAGGGACTTCTACAAGAAGTTTTACAACTCCCTAGGTAGTGTACTTAACCGTTGTAGTGTAGTATAGGCAAGACTCGGGGGTTGTTATCATTCTCTAGGGGAATAGGTAGGGAAGGCTTGATCACGGTCTAATAGAATTCTAAGGGTTGAGAGAAGATTCTTTTAATGTTTTTTATATTTTATGAAAGTAGGTAAAATCATATATTGGAGAGGTGGTTTTGGTTTTAGCCATTAAACTAAATAAACTAACTACTAGTGATAACAATATAATAAAAGACTGTGTTTATTTAATCATGTATTACTTCCTAGATTGCTTCTCCTAGTGTTGTTACTTTGTCACACTTGTGATGATCTATGTAATTATTTCCTAAGTCATGAACGAATTACACGAACCCGCCAGTCCCTATTTAACATTCCGTAACCGGCAACGAGCACAATAACTGTAGTATGAAGGTTTTACAAGGCACCAAGAGTATATTAAATGCATTTGAAATATATTAAGAGTGGATCAACCATATAAGGGGCAAGGTAGTATGAAGACTGTTACCCGATGGTATCCTTTCTACATAATCATGTTTTCCTAGACATATTAACAGCGATACAGACAAAAGTTTGTTTTCTAAGATCTAACATGCATATTTATCACAAGAAGCAACACCACTAAGATCTACATCCTAGGTTTCATACAATCATAAATAAACACAATAGAAGGTTTAGCCAAGCATGTCAAAGATAAAGCAAGAACAATAATGAATCAAATAACACATAGACATACTGAATGATTAAGATAGTCTTACTTGATTAAAACATGAATTGAAGAGAGTAAAATAGGGTTTTGAGGCCCTAAAATCGTCCCTAACAGCTGCTAAACGAACTAGGGTTCGTCCCTTTCTTTTACTCTAAAGGTGTACACTCCTTAAAACCACTAAAAAACGGATATTATTTATAGGAAAATCACTGCTACCGAGCGGCACTGTTTAATCGTGATGTCGTCTTGAATAGATTATTCTAGATAATGGGCTGGGTCGTACAATATGACGCCATCTGGAGATCTTGTGACGCCGTCTTGAGATGGGTTGTGACGGTGTCACGTGTAATCTGTGACGCCGTCTCCAGCTTCTGAGTAGAAATTCTTGAGAGATGTTGGTGTAGGTTCGTAGTCTTGTCCGTTTCTTCTCCAAATGAGCCCAAGTCACGTGTATTTCTTCCAAATGCGTTCCAAATGCTCAATACTTGAAAAGGAACGATTAAGTACCTATTTTGGGCATAAATGCATGATTTAGGGGGTTAAACGACCCCGAAAAAGTGTATAAAATAACACCTCATCACTTTCCCCCAGCTCTTTTCGATTGAATCCTCAGAGAAATCTGAGCCTTTTCTCAACATGAAAATGAATCTCTAACCGATGCTTGGCTTCATATGAAGGAAATGCTCAGAAACTGCGATGGTCATAATCTGTCCAAAGGCAACACCATTAAAATCCTTTATCACGGCCTTAACGAAACTACCCAAGAAGTTCTGAATACCGTAGCTGGTGGTATTTTTCTCTATAAATTACCAAACCAAGCTTATCAGTTTCTTGAAGACAAAGTCTTACTCTAGCTTGACTGGGCTAAAAACCAAAAAACAAAACCATCTCTTAAGAAAACCGTTGCTTTCGCTAATGAAGGTAGCAGTAATTCTGATAGTGACAATATTCTGGCCCCAATGGATGCCATGACCATGAAAATGTATGCTTAGTATAAAGAATTTCAATCACGTTCAAAACAACTAAACCCTGATCATAACGATGATGACTTACCCATGTCCCGTGAAGAAGAAGCCAAATTCATGTAAACCTTTCGTGGTACTCGTTTTTACAATGATTATCATGATCGTGATTCAAACCGTGATAATTGGCATTTAAACAGAAGAAACGATTACAACTAAGACAACTATCAATCCAACTCTGATAATAAACCCGACCTTCAAAAACAACTAAGTGATTTCATAAAATCTCAACACTCGACCAATTCTTTTATCAAAGATACTTTTATGGATCTGAAAAACAAACAAGAAACAACAACCCAAAACTATCAAGCATCAGTCTAAAATCTCAAAGCTAGATTCGATAGATTTGCTGACAAGCAATCTGGTCGACCTTGTCGATCTCTTCCCAGTAACACTCAACCTAACCCGAAAGGTAGCTCATCTAAACCTTATCAACCACCACAAGCTCGAAACGAACATGTAAATGTCGTATTTACATGAAGTGGTAAAACCTATAACCCACCTATCAACCCAAATGATCAGCTTAATGATTCTGAAACTCCTATCAACTTCGATAGCAATGGTGAAGATGAAGAACCTACACCTCAACCTAAAACTCAAGAACCAAAACCGGTCAAAGAAACATCGATACCTAAACCGTACAAACTAAAAATCCCATATCCTCATCGCCTCAGAAAAGAGAAAATGGAAGCTCAATATGGAAAACTCCTCGACATGATTCGATCCGTTCGAATCAACGTACCTCTTGTCGATGTTTTAGCCGGAATGCCCAACTATGGAAAATTTCTCAAGGAACTCGTAAGTAACAAACACAAAATCGAACAAATTTCAGCCGCTTTCCTAACGATGAATTTCCTGCCATACCTTTCCAAAAACAAAGTTCCACCAAAACTTGGAGACCCTGGAAGTTTTCTCATTCCATGTAACTTCAACAAAGCTTTTCAGGTAATGCGATAGCATCTTGGTGCCGACATAAATCTCATGCCGTATTCCTTATACACAAAGTTAACTCTCGAAACTCTCAAACCTACAAAAATAAGCATAAGATTAGCCGACCGATCATTCTAATATCCTGTTGGAATAGCTGAAATATGCTCGTTGAGGTTGGTAAATTCACCTTCCCTGCCGATTTTGTTATTCTCGAAATGGAAGAAGACAGTATAGTTCCCCTAATCTTAGGAAGACATTTTCTTCATACTGCCAATGCAGTAACTCGAGTTACACAAAAGCAACTCAATCTTAGAGTTGGAACTGAATGAATGATCTTTAATATCAATTCTACGATGAAACAATCTTACTCAAATGATGATACATGTTTCAGTATTGATGTTATCGACGAAATCTTAGAACAATATTTTGATGCTCTTCTTGATGAAGGTAGTGAAATCCTCCATTCCATCGAAGGAACCATCCTCGAAGAAAAACTCTTTGCTGAATTCGATAAATTCACTACAATGACTACCGACGAAAAATCTGAATTCGAATCCGACACCGAAGAACCACAATTTGAAAAAATCACCTTTAACACCGATTATAAGATCAAAACATCTCTTGAAGAACCTCTTACAGATCTTGAACTCAAACCTCTTCCTGATAACCTTGTATATGCATTTTTGGAAGAACCTTCTTTTCTTCCGGTGATTATATCATCTCAGCTCTCTGAACAAAATAAAAATAAGTTAATATATGTTCTTAAAAGACATAAACAAGCCTTTGCTTGGAAAACAACATACATTCCTAGAATATGCCCATCTTTCTGTAAACATAAAATTCAACTCCTGGAAGACAAAAAACAAGTGGTTCAAAAATAAAGAAGATTGAATCCAAACATGCAAGAAGTTATGAAAAAAGAAATAGTTAAACTTCTCGATGCAGGTATCATTTATCCAATTGCCGATAGCCCTTGGGTGAGTCCTATTTACTATGTACCAAGAAAGGTGTTATTACGTTGTTACCTAACGAAAAATATAACTTGGTTCCAACAAGAACTGATACATGTTGACGATATCATCGATTATCGTAAACTCAATGAAGCAACTGCGAAGGACCACTTCCCTTTGTCATTCATAGATCAAATGTTAGAAAGACTTGCATGAAATAAATACTTCTATTTCCTCGATGGTTTTTTTGGATATTTTCAAATACCAATCGATCCTATAGACCAAGGAAAAACAACGTTCACATGTCCTTTTGGTACATATGCTTATAGGCGAATGCCTTTTGGTTTATGTAATGCTCCAGCTACTTTCCAAAGGTGCATGCTGGCTATCTTTCATGACATGATCGAAGAATCCGTCAAAGTATTCATGGACAATTTCTCTGTCTTTGGAAACTCTTTTGATAACTATCTAAAAAATCTGGATAAAATGCTTTAATGTTGCAAAGATGCACATCTTGTCCTTAACTGGGAAAAATGTCACTTCATGGTAAAAGAAGGAATTGTGCTTGGACATAAGGTATCTGAAGAAGGCCTTAAAGTCGACAAAGCAAATATCGACGTAATCTCCAAACTTCCACCCCACACTAATATCAAAGGTATTAGAAGTTTTCTAGGACATTTAGGTTTCTATCGAAGATTCATTAAAGATTTCTCAAAATCACCTGTCCTCTCACCAAGTTACTTAAAAAAGATACTCCATTCGAATTTGATGACAAATGTCACAACGCATTCAAATTGTTAAAAGAAAAGCTCACATGTGCTCTTGTGATCGTAAGCCTAAACTGGAACCTTCCTTTTAAACTCATGTGTGATGCAAGTGATTTCGCAGTTGGAGCAATCTTAGGTCAAAAAGATGGTAAAAACTTTCACCAAATCTACTTTACAAGCAAAACTCTCAATGCATCTAAATAGAACTATACAATCACTGAAAAAGAACTTATGGCTGTAGTTTTTGCATTTGACAAATTTCAATTCTATATGGTATTATTAATTTCCTGACATATGGGGTATCAATTTCCTGGGACCTTTTCCGAAATCATACAAATTCGACTACATCTTAGTCGCCGTCAACTATGTATCAAAGTGTGCTGAAGCACAAGCTCTACTAACAAACGATGCCAGAGTTGATATTACTTTTCTAAAGAAACCATTCTATCGATTTGGAATGCCCAAAGCTCTCATAAGCGACTAAGGAATTCATTTCTGCAACAAGATAATGGAAAAAACCATGAAAAGATATGGAGATAACCACCGATTCTCTACATCATACCACCCTCAAACAAGTGGTCAAGTTGAAAACACGAACAAAGCCTTTAAAAGAATTCTTGAAAAAACTATTAAAGATAATCCAACTATCTGGTCAAGGAAACTTGATGATGCTCTATGGGCTTTTTGTACTGCTTTCAAAACACCAACGGATACAACACCATACAAACTCGTATATGGTAAAAACTGCCACCTGCCGTTTGAAACTAAACACCGTGCATATTGGGCCCTGAAAAACTGTAACCCAGATCTCATCGCTGCTGGTGAGAAAAGAATGTTCCAATTACACGAGTTAGACGAATTCAGACATCAAGCCTATGTAAACGCTCGTTTATACAAAGCAAGAACCAAAGTCTGGCATGACAGGAAACTTAAAATGAGAAAAGAATTCAAACATGGAAACAAAGTGTTACTTTTTCATTCAAAATATAAATTCAAACAGCCAAAGCTCAAATCTCGCTGGCTATGACCATACGTAGTGAAACATCAATATCCATCCGAATATGTTGAACTATATGGAAAAGACGGAAAAACATTCATTGTTAACGGCCATATACTCAAGCTATATCATGAAGAAGAAGATTATAATGACCAAAGGGAAGCAGTCACTCCCTTCTTTCCGTAAGAATGAACTCTAGAAGCAGGAGTCTAGCTAACGACTCTCTCAAAAATTAAGCGCTTCTCGGGAGGCAACCCGTGCTTTATTTAAGTGTGGAGGAGTCCATCTTCCACTCATCTCCTCTATTTTTATTTTCTAAAAAGAAAAAAAAACCAAAAATATTTTCTTTTTGTGTGCTTTTGTATGTTTTATCTTATGCAGGCAATATAACTTAAGCCTGGAAAATTATAGCGTATTGAAGCAGATTAGTCAAAGTCAAAATATTTACTTTCCTTTTTTATGTTTCTTGTTTGACAATAAACTTTGGTTGGGAAAATATCAATTTCTAATCAATTATAAATTTAGGAAAAGGAAAGTCAAATCAATCTTTATTTACATTGATTCTAGTTTTTCTATAAATATAGGGCTTTTTCTTTGTATTAAGAGTTTTTGAGTTTTGATAATAATAAAAGCTTTTGCTTTGATCGAGTTCTATCGATCCAATTGTTCTTTCAATTCTTATGTTGTTCGGCCGTTAACGATTCGCATCATTTGGTATCAGAGCTATGGTACTAATGGTCAAACGGAATCGTAGAGAGCATCTAATTCGTAGATTCACCGGATGAGGCTACAAACCAGATCCACGTGACGTGAATATCGCAAGCCTCAAGCAACAGATTCAAGAACTCAAGTTCCCGCGGTTACAACAGGACTCGCCGATAGAAGAGACAGAAACTAAGTCCAACGTCTAGGACGATGGGTCAGAGGACGTTAATCCTTTTGGCGGAGGAAACCCTTTGTTGACAAAGGAAACCGAATCAGAACCTATTATCTGGGATATAGGGGATGAAGAGGAGTATCCATTTGTTAACGAATATCTAAATTTAAAAAAAGAACCTATCATGTTTGTGGAAGATGAATCGTGTCCTGTTTATGACACCGATAATGAAAAAGAAGAATCAATGCCGGTTTACGATAATTAAATTAAAGATGTCATTAAGGAGGAAGAAGGATTTGTTGGGAAAGGAGGATTTGGAGGAGAAGAAGACAACATAGAAGACGTTGTAGTTGTGGCTAATGATCTTTGTTCTTCAATGATCCAAACTATTTTAAGTGTTGATTTTGAGGAAGACAACAATACAAAATCACACGAGCTGATGTCGTTTAGAAAAAGTATTATTATCAAAGTTAGCCAAAGTTCATTCAAAATTTTGATTTGTAAAAAATATCAAGAATGGTATTTGAAAGCTCCACCCATGGTCGATAAATTAGGTTTTAAGACAATCAAGGTTCGAGGTCGAGTCGTTATAAAGAAAGAGAATTTGATGCAAGGGATACAAATTTGAATGCTACGAGTACAAGGGACGAGTGAGGCAAACTCGAGGACGAGTTTTTCTCAAGTGGGGGAGGATGATGCAGATTAGTCAAAGTCAAAATATTTACTTTCCTTTTTTTTAATTTATGTTTCTTGTTTGACAATAAACTGTGGTTAGGAAAATATCAATTTCTAATCAATTATAAATTTAGGAAAAAGAAAGTCAAATAAATCTTCATTTAGATTGATTCTAGTTTTCCTATAAATATAGGGCCTTTTCTTTGTATTGAGATATGTTTTTGAGTTTTGATAATAATAAAAGCTTTTGCTTTGATCGAGTTTTATTGATCCAATTGTTCTTTTAATTCGTATGTTGTTCGGCCGTTAACGATCCGCATCACGTATGCTCAAGGATAGCTCTTTCGCAACTACATTTCTCTATGCCTCGGGAAGTACCGTTTTCCCTTATTTTTTTGTGTTTTCTAGTTTATCAGTTATCACATTGAGGGCAATGTTTAACTTAAGTGTGGAGGGGAGCTAAATAGGAAAAATTAATCATATCCTTCCATGTTTGCCTTGTAAAAAATTTAATTTTCAACTGATATTTTATGAAATCTTAAAAATTAATATATATTTGCTTATTCTTTTAAATATAAAATATGCTCTTAGTAAGGTAAGTCCAACCGGATTGACACTATAACTAGCACAAAACCAGTCCACTAAATTGTGAGAATTTAAAGCCTTAAAAGAATTCGGGTACTCACCTTTGGTACCTAAGATAATTGATGCCTTTAGCTTGTTCGAGTTAAGGTTTGAATGCAATTGCAAGTGTCTCATCCATCGTTACGGCTATGTATTTATAATTTGTCGCCTTTTCTGGAGAAATGGTATTGGTTGAAAATTATATTCGAGTGAGACGGTAATGTAGTAGCTCTAGAACTTGTGTTTGATCATCATTTACTAGACCACAGTGAGATTAATTTATAGACAAAATCATATGTTATGAGGTGAAATAAATCCAGTAAGCTCCTGTATCTGCAGCACTCCCTTTTAGTGCTATTCCGCTGAAGAAATCAAAGTTGAAAGAAAGAAGTTCAGTGCCAGCCTTAGTCATAGCAATGGTATAAAAAAATAATAAAAAAATAAAAAAAGTTTAAAGTTTAAGGCTTAAGTTTCGACACAAGAGATTAGTATATGCTATTCATCCTCATCAGTATCACGTTATGCTCCTTTAAGATTTTGTCTGGTGCTCATGCCCTAGTGGTCATGTTTATCTATCTTGCACAAGCCTATGGTAGCTGTCTAGATTATGTCTGCGCATCTGAGTGTCTTCACAAATATAAACCCTATCAGTGTGGCTTGAGTGAATTAAAAATCAAACACATTCCTTTGTGAGATGCTCTGTTGTATGTCTATGCCTGAAAAGTTATATAAACCAATAAACACTTGTTAAATCCAAATTTTCTCCACGTCATGATAAATGATCTTGTTTTTCTCGCTTTAATTGCTTGAGGGCAAGCAACAACTAAGTGTGGAGGGATTTGATAACGCCTTAATTATACATGTTTTCAGTGGCGTTATTTATATATATTTTATCATTTCTCGTGAACTCTCGATACTTAATACCATGAATTATGTGCAGGTTCACTTGAAGTCATCTCGAGCTTAAAAAAACAAAGTTTAAGTGTTTATAGTTATTTGAAAGCAAGATAGAAGAAAAGAAAGGACCAAAGCTGAAAAAGACCACAAGTACGCCACACAAATCCTTTGTGCCCCACACTTCTTATCGAGTCAAAGAATTAAAG
Organism: Tanacetum coccineum; assembly: GCA_026074375.1. Classification (NCBI taxonomy): domain Eukaryota; kingdom Viridiplantae; phylum Streptophyta; class Magnoliopsida; order Asterales; family Asteraceae; genus Tanacetum; species Tanacetum coccineum. The sequence continues at coordinate 97,934 of BQNB010000652.1, read as the reverse complement.
ATAATTAAATGAAGACTGCATTAACTCACCAAGTACGCCGCATAATTTCTTTAGTGCACCGCACATCCAAGCAGCATTTATTATTTTCCCACCGACTTAACCAAAGTACGCCGCACAATATTTCTTGTGCGCCGAACTTCAACCCCTACTCAGCTTATAAATAGAGACGAATTTCACACACTTTTTCATATCTCAAAATCATTCATCTCTTCATCAAATCATTATCATTCCTCTCAATTCGCTCAATCACATGCCATTTCACAAACAGTTGAAGTTGAAGATTGAAGATCAAACCATGAAGAATGAAGAAGAACATCATAATATTTAAAATAAATAAAGGTTGTACTAAGATTCTATACTTGTATCGGGTAGAGTGTGATCCATATTCTTACCCGGACATAGTATGTTTCTTGTTTATCTTCTTGATTTTGTTATGAACTTCATAGCCATGAGAGTCTAAATCTCTCATGACTACTCGGTGAAAATAATATAATAAATAAGCGTTTGGTATAATTACAATCTTGTTAATCTTAAGCTTATGTTAAAATCCTATCGTGTCCAATCTTATCAACTTTGATTATATACTCACACCGGTATAGGTCAAAAGACCCGTAGTGAACTATATAGTTTTAAAGATTTGTCTATGATATTTATCGTTTGTGACGAGAAATCCACTTATTGTTGATCCCAACTTAAGATCGATTCCTTAGCTTGTAAAGGTTAAGTTACTTTGGATAAATCCAAAACAACTATGGTAGAAACTTTGTAAATACTAAAGAGTATGCGGAATCTACTCTTTAATACTTAGAAGAATATTAATGAAACAGTAAACTGTATGAACAATGATATTACTGAAAAGCTCCAATATTATTATTATCAATAATACGAGTACTCTGTTGTAGGATAGGTTTACAACCTTGTTGCTATATATCAAAAACGAATGACAATGTATGATATATAACAATAACCTAGGTCTCATTTTATACACCAGGTAGTCTTTACAAGTTAACTTGCAAATCTTCTCTAATTCTAATAGATAACTGCAAATCTTCTAACTTAATAAGATATACACTGAATAAGTCAATTCAAATCACTTGACACGTCTTTATCTCTTTAGTAGTATTAATCTTCATTCAATAGTCTTAAGTTAGTACTGGCAGTACTAACTTACTCTAGCAGTACTAACTAGTTAGTACTGGCAGTTGTAACTTGAGCAGTACTAACTCTTGGCTTGGCAGTACTAAGTATGAAGACTTTTAATTCCCAACACTTATGTTATTTGCTAAACAAAATAGATTTGATATAATAGTAACTAGATTATTTGAGTGACACATTTGATCAAGTTAACTAAATATAAGTCTTAAGTTAAACAAGTTAATTTGTGAAAACGTTTTCTGATAAGAAAACCCTTTTTATAAATTAAAGTCCTAAGTTTGAGATCGTAACTATCACCATTGCTTATGAGTTATATGAAATTATCCGAGTAGTCATCTATCTCATTATTGAATTCAATTCAGTTAATTTCAAATCTGTTAAAGTTTATTTTTTTATCTGATTATTTGAACACTACGCAAATCCCTATGGACGACTTGGTCTTATCTAAAAAGATTATACTACATACAGGGGTTATACTTTTACCCGTGTGTTTCCGTCTAATAACCGGTAATTTTAGTCTTATAAATTTAAAGCTTTTTGAAACACATCAATCTCCCCTGACAATCTTTTTCTTGATAATCTTGATATCTCTAAGGAAGATGTTGAATATTAGAGTAGCGGAAGTCTTTATCTTGAGCTTTCTTGATTACTTAAATCTTTAAGACTTGAGTATGAACATGTGGTTATGAATCTGACTCAACTGGAATGAGATAACACCACCATTTTATAACCTAAAATTAAAGGTTAGTAATAAGCATAGGTATGGACGGATATAGCTTTGTCATTCGTCAATATTAGGTAGCGTTAACCTTTTGTTCCGTGAGGACCGACCTATGATCAGGCAGATTCAATTTAGAAGAATCTCCTTGACAGGATTTCCAGCTTAAAGTAATGGATCATCTAACACGTAAGCATTAGATTCACTATACTTGCTTGTTCTCATTACTGGAACGTCTCAAAGCAGACACCACGATAAGAGTAAATCAGTTAGTTACTATCTGACTGATTGAGTAGTCAATTCATAGACTGGACCAAAATCGATATCCAATTGACACAAGTTTGATCCACAATTGATCTCACAAGTCACCTACCGCAATGCTGTTTGACGTTGACACTGGAAAGATTTCCATTCGTCACTGTGAAGTGCTAAATAGCACCACTCTGAATGTTTTGGAAAAATCACGAGGATAATGCGTAGGACTCCAAGATATCACTTGTGTTCTTTGATTGTGAACACTAAGTGCATTTTGGAATTGTGTCCTAATGAGATTTATTGTTGATCTCTTTTGGCTCTAGACTCAATAAGTGCATTTTTGGTTTTAGTAATTGGAGGCTGGAGATGACTGCCACCTTTTCAATATCAAAAAACTTGGAGTGAGAGGAGTTGATTGACAAACATGTTTATCTTCATGAGGAAATGAAACAAGTATCTGTTTGGAGGATCTTGACGTGGCTAGAGAGGGTGTGCGATTGACATCACTGAGTCCATGATGGACTATCTTTATTTACCAAGCAATCATCTTTGTGATTTCCGTTAGCATTGTATTGACCCGGTTTCTGCCTTAAGTGATTTAGAGGGCTTCTTTCTTTAGACCCTTTATCCTTACATTTCTTTTTCATTCTTCAACCCCTTTAATGTTTAACAAGACGTCATTACTAGCACCTTGTTGTGATTGTTCCAGTGCTAACTCATGCCTTAGTCAATGTTTTTTCCTTATTATTATTCAACTCCATTTTTCCTAAGGACTTCTACTTCTATCTATTGGAATGTCCTTGGGTAGATCCCTCCGGTTCTGGTTAGATCATTGGACGTATACCTAACATACCACCTTTATGGACTCTCATCGCCTTCGTTGATTTAGTGGGTTGTTGGGTTTAGTAGATCGAAACCATAAACTATTTGAATTCATTTCAAAGTGAAAGTGTTTGATATAAACTCAAAACTTTTGACACTTAGAATTGTTTTTTCTTTTGGAAAAAATTACTTACCTACACTTGTGTATCATATAGTCGGAAATGGTTTCACTTGAGTCAAAGACGATCACATTTTATTCTATTTTAATCCATATTTCTCCCCCTCAAAAATAGCATACCATATGATATTTTTGATATCAATGGAATAAAATGGCTAATTGAGAATTTTGAAAGCACATGGGAGAAAATGGTTATAGCATGATTAATATTGGGACATTATCTCTTCGTTCCCCCTCAATTAATTAGGGATGGAGATAGTGTCGAGTACATAATTTTTGAAAGATTTTGAATTTATTGAAAAAAATCTTGAAAAAATTAAACTCAGACACTAAATGTTTTGGATACATAAAATTTTGACTTTTATGAGATGTATCCAACAACATTAAAATAATTTGGTTTTAAAAGATTCCCTTAAAATTAGATATCAGTCAAAAAGATTTAGTCGAGGACGGAGTCGTTGAACAACCTAATTTGAAAAAGTATTGAAAAAAATATTTTTGATAAACTCTGAAAAAATTATGTTTCAACAATTTAGAAAACCATTGCTTGAGGTTAATAAGGGACTGAGTTCTTTGATTGACGTTTTGTGTCTGCTCAAGTCGAAGTTGTTATCTTCTCTTCTGTGAGGATTAATGTACATGAGTGAACACTTTCTTTATTTAAAAGACGAGTCTAAGATTAAATACTTAGAAGTCAATGTTTTGAGCAGACTTTTGAAAAGTTTTTAAAAAAAATATGCTCGAAAACAAGAAGATTTCTCTTCTTTTGAAGATAAAGCGCACTGAAGCGTACACTTCCCTTTTATTTGAAAAACCAAGTTGTGCACTGAAATGTACACAAGTAACTTTGATGAGCAAAATTTTGAAAGATTTTGAAAACTTTTGAAAATTTTTGAATAAATTTTGCTCATAAATAAGAAGATTTCTCTTCTTTTCTTAAGATAAGTGTACTGACACGTACACTTTCTTTTCTTTGAGGACACGGGTTTTTATCTGTTATATAATAACAAACCATTATTTTAAGCGCGGGTCCTGAACTGAAATATCCAGAAGCCATTATTTTAAGCTCGGGTGTTGACATGAAATAGCCAACAGGTATTATGATATTAAATTAGACAACAACCTTTGGAACCCATTTAAGCACGGTGCTAATGGGTTTACCAAATTTCAAAAACCATTTAAATGTTGTGTCAATTCGATGTAAAGAAGTTGAATTCCAACAAGGACTAGAAACCGGTGTTTCATTTGGAAATATTGCTCGTGAAATCAATGGTGATCTAAAATTCCTTTTTGTTGGGAATTAAAGGTCTTTGCACTTAGTACTGCCAAACCAAAGACTTAGTACTGCTCAAGATTACAACTGCTAGTACTAACTAGTTAGTACTGCTAGAAGAAAGTTAGTACTTCCAGTACTAACTTAACACTGCTGAAGGAATTAAGAATGCTGCATGAAGACTTAAGACTGCTCAAGAGATAAAGACAGGTGAAGAGATATGTATTGACTTATTCTGTGTATATTCTATTTAGTTAGAAAGATATGCATATAAGATTAGAATCATATAAGATTTGTAGTTATGTTGTAAAGGACTCCTTGGTGTATAAAAGGAGATCCTAGGTTATGATGTTAAGTACGATGTCATAGAGCTGCATGCATAGCTTCAAGGTTGTAAACCCTAGTACTAGACAAAGTACTCGTATTATTAATCTTAATAATATTGAAGCTTTTAGTTACATCTTTGTTCAATCACATTTACTGTTACATTCATAGTTCTTCTAAGTATTAAAGAGTAGATTCCGCATACTCTTTAATATACACACAAAGTTTCTACCATTGTTATTTTGGATTTATCCAAGGTAACATACTCTTTACAAGCTAAAGAATCAATCATAGTTTGGGATCAACAAGTGGTATCAGTGCTTGTGTTCTGAAACTTTGATCTAGAAGAAACTAACAAGAAGATCTCTTTACTCACAAGGAAGAGATGGATCTATCAACAAGTGGTATCAGTGCTTTTATGTCATCTACTAGCAGTACTAATGAAGTTAATACTGCTTATGAAGTTAGTACTGCTAGTACTCAAGTTAGTACTGCTAGTACTCAAGTTAGTACTGCTAGTACTTAAGTTAGTACTGCTAACTTAAGTGATGACACTGTTTATGCATTTTTAGCCAGTCAACCAAACGGGTCTCAACTTGTACATGAGGACCTTGAACAAATCCATAAAGACGACTTAGAAGAGATGGATTTGAAGTGGCAGTTAACATTACTAAGCATGAGGACAAGAAAGTTTTTTTAGAAAACTGGTAGAAAGATTATTATTAATGGGAGTGACATAGCTGGATATGACAAGTCAAGGGTGGAGTGTTTCAACTGTCACAAGTTGGGACACTTTGCAAGGAAATGCAGAGGACCTATGAATTAAGATAACATGAGCAGGAATCAAGACAGCTCTAGAAGGACTATAAATGTGGAAGAAATTTCTTCCAAAGCCATGTTGGTTATTGATGGAGCTGGTTTTGACTGGAGCTTTATGGCAGATGAAGAAGTCCCTACAGACATAGCTCTTATGGCCTTTTCAGACTCTGAGGTACATAATAATAATACTTGTTTCAAGAACTGTCTAAAATCTTTGTGAAACTCTTAAAACTCAACTTGATGATTTAAGAATAAAGTTTACAAAATCTGGTTTAATCTAGCCATTATAAAAGAGGGGTTAGCATCTATAGAAGAAAAACAACTTGTCTTTACAAAAAGAATGAATGGTTCAGTTTTTGAGCAACTTTCTGTTCTAAAAAGAAGGACATGTCATATATAAAAACTCAAAAATTCGGTGTGCTTAAAATGAGTTAGAAAAGATTAATCAAGGAAAAGAAGCAATCAGCTTACGATTGAAAAAATTTGATAATGCTTCTAAGAGTCTAGATAATATTAATATGGAAGTCAGATACCTGAGAAAGTAGAAAAGGTTTTAAGCTATAATGCTGTTCTACCTCCTCCTACAGGATAATTTTCACCCCCAAACCTTGATTTGTCCAACTCTGGTTTAGTGGGAGTTCCAACAGCTATAGAGATCTGAGTGACCAAGCGCGAGGGGCATCTATGAGCGAAACCCCGCAACTATGAACCATCCCTCGCAATAAGCTCGCCTAGCTCCACCCGCTCCGCCATAGAAATGTTACACTCTCCTGTCTCATGGACTGCGCTTGCTAGCGAGCAAGAAGAGACTCCACCACAGCAACTCTCCAAGCACATAGACGTACATCTCCAGGGAAGACTACACACCCCCGGAGACGAGTTCCTATACCATACATAACAACAATCGTCGCTAGCGGACTGAGATATATATACACCTCGAATAAGAATTATAAATATCACTATCTAGACGGTGATACACTCAGAATGCGCGCTACTCATAAGAGATATATAATAGAGATATATAATAATCACATATTAATATAATATCTCCCGTATCGTGTTCTCGTGTGCTAGCATACTCATATGTCGCTACTCTAATACACAAGTTAGTGAACCTACTCCACGTTAGGAACTCCCCAGAGTTAGGAAATAACCTGTCGTCTACTAAGTTGATCGCATCATGTTCATCCTCGATCCATACTCAACACCATCCATCCATGACCTAGGGGAGAAATTCAACGATCCTACACTGAACGTCACTCACACAACACACCCAACCAAGCTGCCCACCCCATATATACACGCTTCGCGATCACGACGACCCGTGTGCCGTCGATGTTATAACATCATAAGATCGCGGCTTCTGTATGCTGATATCTACACGATATCCCCCCACCATTGCTACCACTCTCTTGTGCTTGCGCCACCTCATACATTATAAGCTCCTAGTGACACACCACTCACACACTAGAGAGAAAGGCATGTAACGCGCGGCAATACGCCAAGACTCCTACGCTCCACAACGGGTGACCAGACTTTACAACTATCGCTCTGTATACCGCACTGTATCCACTAAAGGCACATCCTCATCCCCGTCCTCCAGAATACACAGGAACATCTAAAGATTCCACTAAGAGCAGATTAACTATCAATAATACACCTCGCGCCTCAGAGACTCACTCATATATCTATGCTCCATCATCCTTGATATAAACTCTACACATATAAGTGAGACTCGAAGTGCCCACCCCACCCCCAACCACACCCCACAACCCCACCCACACCCACCACCCCCCCCCCCCCACCCCCCCCCCCCCCCCACACTCAAACCACCCCCCCCCCTCCCCAAACCCAAACCAAACAACCCCCCAAACACACACCCCCCCCCACCCCACCCCCACCCCCCCACCCAACCCCCCCCACCTCCCAAACCCCCCCCCCACCACACCCCACCACCCAACAATAACCCAACCCCACCCCCCCCCCCCCCCCCCCCCCCCCACCACCCCACCACCTCCCCCACCCCCACCCACACCACCACCCCACAACCCACCCACAAACCTCTCCCCACAACAACACGCCGAAATATACCTACTCAGATCCCCCCAACTATATACACAAAATCCCCACACTCCCCCAACCACATACCCCCTACCCCACCCCCACACCCACCCCCCCCCCATACCCCCACACCCTCTCCCCCCACCACCAAACCCCCACCAACCCACACCCAACCCACCACCCCCACCCCCCCCCCCCCCCCACCCACCAAAACACCCCCCCCCCACCCCCCCCCCACCCCCCCAACCCCCCACCCCCCCACACACCCCAAACCCCCCCCACCCACCCCCCACCACCCCCCCCAACACCCACCACAACTACCCACCACAAACACCCCCCACCTCATACCCACCCCCCCCCCCACCACCCCCCCACCCAACACACCAACCCACCCCCCCACCCACCACCCACACCCCCCCCACACCACACAAACCACACCTACCCACCCCCCACAACCCCACCCACCACACCCACACCCCCCCCCCCTTACAAACCCAAACACCCACCCCTTAAAACCATCCCATCCCACCCACCCCCCCCCCAAACACCCACCAACACACCCCACCACACCACCAACAAACCACAACCAACCAAAAAATAAACAATACCCACCCCCCTACCATCCACCCACACCCCCAACCACCACCCCCCCCCCCCCCCCCCCCCCCCCCCTCCCACCAACCCACAAAACCTTCCCCATATACACCACCCCCCCCCAAAAAAAAACACCCCCAAACCCCAACCCCAAACACCCCCCCCCTAACCACCCCTTTACATAAGCCTCATACTCCCACCAACACACCCCCCCCCCAACACCCACCACCCACCCCCAAAACCCCCCCCACACCCCACCCACCCCACACAAACCCCCCTACAACCCCCCACCCCACCCCCCCCACCCCCAACCCCCCCACCCCCACCCCCCCCCACCCACACCCCCCCACCCCAACCACACCCCCCCCCCCCACCCCACCCCCCCCCCCCCCCCCCCCCCCCCCACACCCACCACCCCCCCCCCCCCCCCCCAACACCCACCCCCCCCCCACCCACCCCCCCCACCCCCCCCCCCCCCCCCCCCCCCCCCCACACCCCCCCCCTCACCACCCAACTACAAACCACACACCCCCATACCTAAACAAAACAATCCCCCCCCCCCCATCCCCCCACCCAAAACCCCATATAAATAATCCCCAACCCCCCTCCCCCCCCCCATAAACACTAAACCCCCCATAACAACCAACCAAACCCCCAATAACCCCAAACCCAATCCACCCCAACCCCACACCCCCACCACACACAACCCACTCACTACCCCCCCAAACCCCCACCACCCACAACCAACACACACCCAACCCCCCCACCCCCCCCCCCCCACCCCCCACAACCCACCATCACCCACTAATCCCCCCCCCCACACCCCCCCTCAACCCCACCACACCCCCCCCCCCCCCCCCCCACCCCCCCAACCACAACATCCCCCACCACCCCACACCCCCCCCCCCCCCCCCCCATAACACACAAACACCACTACACACCACACCCCCCCCACCCCCACCCCCACCCCCAAACCCACCCGACATCAATCATCCATGAAAACAACACACCCCATACACCACACAACAACCCCACCACACCCACAACCCCCACCCCCAACACCCCCCCCCCCACCCACCAACACACCCCCACCCCCCCCCCACCCCCCCAACATCCACACAAACACCCCCACCAACACAACCCACACCCCAAAACTACTAAAATACCACCCCCACCCCACCCCCAACCACAACCACCACCACCACTCCACCCCCCCCCCATCCCCCACCCCCCCCCCCCCACCACACACCACCCCCCCCACCCCTCCCCACCAACCCTCCCCCAAACCACCACCACACCACCCCACCCCCCCCCAACCACCCCACCCCACCCACCAACCCACCAAACTACACACACCCCAACCTACACCCCCCCCCCACAAAATCCACCTATCCCACAACCCTAGACCACTCACACCACAAACTACAACCCTAAACCACAACTAACTAACCCCTACCACACCAACCCCACACCCCCCCCCCCCTCCCACCAACACACCAGTCCCAACCCCCCCCCCCACCATAAACCCCCAATCACCAACCCACCCACCCACATCTACCCCCCCACACCCCACCCCACATAACTACATCCACCCCACATCCCCCTCATCAAACACAAACTATTACCCCCCCCCCTCTCCCCCCAACCCATACACCAACTCCTACCACCACAATATAACCACAACCAATCATCTTATACCCCCCCCCACCACTAAAAAACTAACCCCCACCACCCCCCCCCCATCAAAACTCCACCACCCAACAACACACCTCCAAAAAACCCCTTAATAACCCTAATCAAATTACCTTTCTAACCCTCCCCAATATTATAACACATATATCACTACCCCCCCCAACACACAAACATCCAAACCCCCCCCCAAACTAAACCCACCCACCCCCCAAAACCCCATACCTACTATAATAACACCCCCCCCCCAAACCCCCCCAACAACACCACAACCTACTTATAACAAAACATCACAAACCAAACACCACACAAACTCCACCTCCCCCACCAAACACACCACAACCCAACCACCACCCACCCCCACACCCCCCCCCAAAAACCAGTGCCACCACAACCCCCCCCCAACCCCCACCACCCCACCACCCACCCCCCCCCCCAAACCCACCCAACCCACCCCCCCCACCACCCCCCACAACCACCCACCCCCCCCCAACCACCACACCACCCCACCCCCCCCCCACCCCAACCCCCCCACCCCCAACCCCACCCCACCACCCCCCCCCCCACCCACCCCCCCCCCCCCCCCCCCCACCCCACCCACCACCCCCCCCAACACCCCCCCACACCCACATAACCCCACAACCCCCCCACCACACACCACACCACCACCCCAAACCACCACCCACCCCCCCCCCCCCCACCCACCCCCAACACACCCACCCCCCCCCACCCACCACACCCCCCCCCCCCCCCCTCCCCCCCCCCCCACACCACCCCCAACCCCCCATCCAACACCACACCCCCCCAACCAACCCCACCAACCCACCACCCACCACACCCACCCCCCACCACCCACCCCCCCACCCACCAACCAACCCACCCAAAAAACCCACCACCCAACCACACCCCCCCCCCCCCCCACCCAACACCCACCACCCAACCCCCCCCCACCCCCCCCCCCACCCACTCCCCCACCACCCCCCCCCCCAACCCCACCCCCCCCACCCCACACCCCACCCCCCCCCAAAACCCCCCCCCCCCCCCCCCCCCCCCCCCCCCAACACCCCCACCACAACCCCCAAACCCCAACCCACACCCCCCCCCCCCCCCCCCCCCCCAACACCCCCCCCCCCAACCCCCCCCCCACCCCCCCCACCCCACCACACCCCCACCCCAAAAAACCCAAACCCCCACCCCCAACACCCCCCCACCCCACCCCCCCCAACCCCCCAACCCACCCCACCACACCCACCCACCCACCCCCCACAACCCACCCCCCCCACCCCCACCCCACCACCCCACCCCACCCCACCCCCCCCCCCACCCCAAAACCCCCACCCCACCCCCCCACCCCAAACACCCCCACCCACCCCCCCCCCCCCCACCACCCACAAACCCACACCAACCAAACCCCCCCCCCACCCCCCCCCCCCACCCCCCACAAAACAACCCCCCCAACCCCACCCCCCCACCCCCCCCCCCCCCCCCCAAACCCCACCACCACCCCCACACCCCCCCCACAAAACCCACCCCAACCCACAACCCCACCCCTCCCCCCCAAACACCACACCCCCCCCCCCCCCCCCCCAAAAACCCCCCTACCCAACACCTCCCCCCCCACCCCCCCACCCCCCCCACCCACCCCACCCCCCCCCCCCCCCCCCCCCCCCCAAAACTACCCACCCAACCCCCCCACCCCCCCCCCCCAACACCCCCCCCGCCAACCCCCCCCCCCCCCACACCCCACCCCCACCCCCCCCCACCCCCACCCCACAAACCCAACCCTCCCCCCCCCCCACCAATCCCCCACCCCCAAAACCACCCCCCCCCCCCCCCCCCCCCCCCCCCACACCCAAACAACCCCCCCCCCCCCCCCCCCACACACCCACCCCCACCACCCCCCCCCCACCCCACCCCCCAACCCCCCCCCCCACCCCCACCACCCCCCCCCAGAAACCCCCCCCACAACCCCCCCCACCCCCCCCAACCCACCCAAACCCCCCATCCACCCCCCCTACAACCCCAAACACCCACCACCACGAACCCCCCAACCCCACCCTCACACCCTCCTGGATCCACACACATCACTGCTCACATACCTGCTGTCTTGTTGCCTCCTCCTACCACTCACCATAACCATACTCTCCCGTCAATTGTCTAGAAATCGCACCCCAAGGCACACTGTACTCACTCCACAATGAGAAACAACTTTAATAATAAAATTTTTTGTCAAAAGTTAATACTGCCTAGGGCCACATCACTATCACCATAATATCGTACCCCTCTGCTTCCACATGTGATACTGCTAGTCCCACGGATCCACACAACCGTAAACATACGCCTACAGTGAGTAGAGTAGCCCACGCATCGCGATACTATCTCCCACAGCTCGATCTACATGATGTGCGTCAAAAGGACCAACGCCTGTACGCCTCCGGCGCAGTGGTGTCGTCGGAGAGTTCCCCTTTCAACAAACCTCTCTCACACCCCCTAGTACATCCTCGAACCTCGCCTTGAACTCTACACTAGACTGTCATAAAGAAAGACACCCCCAACCAACCCCAACCACAACCCACGAGCAAACCAAACACTCCCCACCCCCCCATAACCCCATATACCCCCCCCCCAACCCCCCCCCCACCACACCCCCAACCAAACCACTCAAATAGACAAACCCACCCACCCCCCACACCTACCCAAATCCCCCCAACCACAATACTACCCCCCACACAACCACACCCCCCTATAGACCTATCTATCTACGCGATGTCTCGACGTGTCACACAGAACGAGAAATCGAGACACACTCCGTTGTAGCTAGATATGGTCTAGTAGCGCTCCCTAATCAGATCAACCTCATATAATATGTCTTGACTACCTCGCCTAGTGTTCCTCCCTCTAGACCCGCCCATGCGGTACCTTCCATCCTCTCTCACTATAAGATCAGCCGATAGAGTACGAGTGCTCCACTGCACTCCACTAGAGCTGTCCGCCAGTGCGCAGGCAAGCTGTCATCGTCAACGAGCCATATCTAGAGAAGCTATATACGGCACCATCCACATGCGACCCCTCAGTATGCTCTCAAACTTCACACAGGAGTAGAGTCCTCTGTAGAGAGAAGAGATGATACTCGTCAATCTCTATCAATTGCGAGGCGCGTGGAGGCCCTCTCTCAACCCCCCAACAGCGCAGGATAGGAGATTATACGTGATGCTAAACGGCAACTCTTAAAACTGGTAAACTTTGATTTTAAAGATGTGTACTTTGTCAAGAGTTAGAGTTTAACCTTTTTAGTGTTTCAAGTTGAGTGTGATACACAACTAATAGAAACATCTGCATTCTCTGTTTACCTCGCTACATCTCGCGCACTCGTTCCTCTGTCATCAAGGACCTATGTCCACACCAAACGCTTGTCATCCCGAGAGTCAAGAGACGATGCATAAGCTGTATCAGCGTAGCTACATATTACCAGAGAGTTCCTCTAGCCTATAACCAAGCTCAAAACTGTTGCCCTCACTAGCCAACTCGTCTCCGTTTGTTATAGAATCGCCACACCTCTCTCTTGGATCATAATCAGATGTCGCGTCTAGATATGTCGTCAGTTCGTAGTGCCATAATCCGGCCCTCACCTAGTATGATGATCTACGTCCTCCTCAGATCGTCCTCCCTATATGACATCTTATAGCGCGCAAAGTGCCTCTGAGTACACATTACGTCAGTTCATATTTCTCCCACGTATCACACCTTACACTAGATCTTCGCCCGCGCTTGTCAAGGATTATCACTCATCCGCCTCGCCTCGAAGGTTCTACATATATCATACCCCTCTCCACCTCTCGTGTTCACGATCGATCCACCACTCTATCCCTCCAGGCTGTCTGCCTTGCGTCAGTAATCGAACCAATACTAAGATCCTAAACATACAGAGACCTCAAACGAGTGAAATTACCATAAGAACATTCCTTATCATGAGACTCAGTCACATAGATCGCCCAGTGCGCCCCAAATACTGCCATCGCTGAGCTTCTACCTGGGATACACTCAGGTCTCCTTGAGTCACTATCATACATCTTGATCTAATGAGATACGCACTGTACAAGTGAACAGAGTGAAAGATACTATAAGACTACCCCTCCTTAGTCTAGCACTGCTCAAGCGAAGCGATGACCCATATGATGCAGACGCTTAAGTTCGAGCGGTGTGATCCAGAGATTCTTCGCAGCTAGTCCATATACACCGGATAGCTAAACCAACAGTCCCAAACGTGTGCATACACTCTATTAGTAATAGCAAGACCATTTAAACACAGAGATCGACCGCCAAATCTCTGTGAGTAGTCATACAAGTAATCCGTCATAAAGCTAAGGTCCATGCTTAGCATAGACTCTCAAATCGCGCAGAAGTGATGATCAGAGTTCTATCCATACGCCACGCTACGTTGATTGACGTGGACCGTCGATTGTCATAAAAGCTATGTAAGGACTGTTTAATAATAACGGGCTCGTTTGTTCGCTACGCTCACTCAAGTAGTAAAGACATCACCCTGTCAGCCCTCACACACCCATTAGAAAATGTGCTGAGTAGGCGATAGAACGAGAATAGTCTATTCGGACACATCCTAAGATTCATACTCTCCGCAGATAACTTGTCACGAGTACCCTCTCGTAGTTGAGGACTCTGAGAACAAGAGTACCTCACCTGTCTCCCTACAAGAAGTGGCCGAATAGTCCACAGGCTCTGCCACTCACTCTCTCAACTCGCTACTCCCTCGCATCTCCCGTGCCTCGCCTGAGAGATGTAAAACCAGGCTCTATTAGTTCGTAATAAGCCACCCACTATCTAAAGAGTACTCTACGATCCCCCGTACACGAGCAATCTCACTCAACTTTTTATAGGTGACTAGAATCACTCAACTCTCAGTAGTCCTATGAGTCGTGTAGTGTAGCTATTCCTCAACACACTCTCCATCTGCTCGGCCAGTCGTGCACGATGTGTCCCTACACACACGCCCCTTACATACACTCTCGATAGTCTCCATCCGCATCTAAGGAATAACGTTCGATAGCGCAATCTCCTGACTCGATAGAGGTTCTCTTCGCCTCTCGCAGCTATATATATCACCTGCGTGTACCTCTATAGAGCTCCTACGCGATTCACATCTAGCTGACCTTTACAGAGTTTATAGTGCTCGACCCCATCTAGTATCGCAGAAGTTCGATCGATCCGATAAGAATCTACACCGTGAAGACCAATGCTAGTATCGCGATCGTTGCCCCAGCTGCGTAGACCGATTGCACCCTATTAGCCCACTCCCACTGAGCTTTTTTTTTTTAGTACATCATCCATGCCACGAGTGCATAGGCGCAACCCACAAAGTGCGCTGCGTTGTGAGTCCTCTACATCAGTCGATCTAGATGTATCAATACCACCCTATATAATCTATCAGTCTCCTGATCAACGTCCCCCCACCCACCAATCAATTTATTGTGCCCAGAGTAGTGTAGGCTAGAGTATTCAACCCATCTCTTGCTCTTAGGATTTAGAGAGTATCCAGTCTCATACTCTCACAAGAGTTATTAGTAACCTAGTGATCGCAGTGCCTCCGCAAGCGGAGTCATGACCACTTATCGAGATCATAGATCGGAGAACATAGAGCATATCTGTGGCACAAGCGACAGATACACGTGCCTCCCGCCTCGCGCACCATCTTGCGATAAACGCAGAGACAGCGTTGCGCATACCGATTTTCCGCTCTCGTCCATCTTCTGAGATAGAGAAGTGGAGAGCGCGTGACCCTCGCCAGTGTGAAGAACTTACAAATCTGTGCTGTACCTCTATGAGTGCGCTCATAGAGACTACATCCATAAGGGATGTGTAAGGTCCGCGTGCACCTAATGTATCCTACACACACCGATCCTAACCGCGACCCTCTATCATAACTCAACGCCCGCCCTTCATACGTGTCCCCCACGTGAGTGTCACCCTTACTAGACAACCCTGGGATCTCCTCTAAGGCTGACTCCTCGAATGCATAGTATTCGACCCCACAAACACCCAAACGGAGTGTACTCAAAAACGTATGTTGACTAATCTACCTTCGCGTAGGTGTACTGAAATATTAATATTGTTAGTCCAACAGTTCCTACTGCTCCACTTGAATCCACATATGCTGATTTCTTTGGTGATGAATCAGAATTGGATTTGAGCAACATTGCTACCACATATCCAGTTCCTACTACTCCAAATACAAGAATCTATAAAGATCATTCACTTGATCATGTGCTTGGTGATGTGCAGTCTGGTGTACAAACAAGGAGAATGATAAATGAACAAGGGTTTATTAGACCTTCATACTTATCTATTTGCCTATTTCCTATCTCAGGAAGAGCCCAAGAAGGTAATCCAAGCATTAAAAGATCCAAGCTAGATAGAAGCTATGCAAGAAGAGCTTCTGCAATTCAAATTACAACAAGTTTGGACATTGGTGGATTTACCTTATGGCAAGAGGGCCATTGGAACAAAATGGGTGTACAGAAACAAGAAAGATAAGAGAGGTATTGTGATTAGAAACAAGGCAAGACTGGTTGCACAGGGTTACACTCAAGAAGAAGGAATAGATTATGATGAGGTTTTTGCTCTAGTTGCTAGGATTGAAGCAATTAGGCTGTTCTTAGCCTATGCCTCATTCAAAGATTTTGTTGTGTACCAGATGGATGTGAAGAGTGCATTTCTGTATGGCAAAATTAAAGAAGAAGTTTATGTCTGTCAACCTTCAGGATTTGAAGATCCAGAGTTCCATGACAAAGTTTACAAGATAGAAAAGGCATTATATGGTCTACATCAAGCTCTTAGAGCCTGGTATGAGACTCTATCTACTTATTTATTGGACAATGGATTTCAGAGAGGTCGGATTGATAATTCTTTATTTATTAAAAGAATCAAAAGTAATATTTTACTAGTTCATGTATATGTTGATGATATCATTTTTGGATCTACAAAGAAGGAGTTATGCAATTATTTTGAAAAGTTGATGCATAAGAAATTCCAGATGAGTTCTATGGGTGAACTCACTTTCTTCTTAGGACTTTAAGTGATACAGAAACATGATGGGATTTTCATAAGTCAAGATAAGTATGTGGAAGAAATTTTGAAGAAGTTTGGTTTCTTAACTGTGAAGACAGCAAGTACACCCATGGAAACTTCAAAGCCATTGCTCAAGGATACATAAGTGAGTTGTTAATGTTCATCTTTTATAGATAATGATTGGATCATTTAATGTATCTAACAGCTTCTAGGCCCTGATATAATGTTTGCTGTTATGTGTTTGTGCAAGATTTTAGTCACACCTAAGTTTCCATCTTCATGCTATGGATAAAAGCTTTAGATACTTGAAAGGTCAACCTAAATTGGGCCTTTGGTATCCTAAGGACATACCATTTAACCTGGAAGCTTATACTGATAGTGACTATGCTGGTGCAAGTTTAGACAGAAAATCCACAACAGGAGGTTGTCAATTTCTTGGGAAGAGATTTCATGGCAATGTAAGAAGAAAACTATAGTTGCCAATTCTAACTGAAGCTGAGTATTGTTGCTGCTCGCTAGTTGCCGTGGAAATATATACTCTGGATTCAAAACCAAATGCTGGATTATGGATACAACTTCATGAATACTAAGATTTACATTGATAATGAAAGCACAATCTGCATAGTTAAGAATCTAGTGTTTCACTCAAAGACTAAGTACATTGAGATTAGACATCACTTCATCAGGGATTTAAATGAGAAGAAGCTTATTCAAATGATTAAGATTCACACTATATCACAATGTTGCTTGAATTTATTAACAAAAGTTTGATGTTGGAAGTTTTCATATCTGATTGCTAGTTATTAGATGTTTTAACCTCGAAGATTTGATTGAGGGGAGGTTAATATGCAGCAGAAATAATGCTTGAACCGGAATGGCATAGTAGCTAATGATGAAATTCAAATTAGTACTGTTGGCCTACCTTACTACTGATAAGTATACTTTCTACTGCTGTTATAATTCATACTATGAGCATTGAGAGAAAATAAAAACAGACAAAGAAAAAGTGTGAGCTCAAAAGAATTGAGAGATACAGTGAGCTTAAAAACAAAAAGAAAGATTGTGAGAATCAACATTGATGATGGAAATGTCTTATGGAACGGAATTGAGTGTTTAAAAATGGTCATCAAAAGTCAAATACTGCTAGGCTAAACTTAGTACTGCTGGGAACTACTTAGTACTGTTAGTCTAAACTTAGTACTGCTGGGCATTACTTAGTACTGCTAGGCTAAAATTAGTACTGCTAGGCTACCGTTAGTACTGTTTGGGGCATAACAGATTTTTGGCAATTAAATATAGCTGTTGAGATTTTTCTGCCAAATATCTCGCTTATAGGGGTCTATAATTTGGATAATTCTTAATCTTTCTTTCACTTAAAAGCTTTCTTCAAGATAAAGAATCCATTTTCTTCATTCGGTCAAATCAAAACCCTTAACCGCTCTTTATAAAATCTCAATTAACTTTGCCAAACTCTCCTACTCTCATTAACGAACATAAACCCAGAACCCTTATCATAACTCAATCACTAATGGCGAATTTGGAGTTTTGCGACAAACACAACATGGTTGCTTATCTAAAGAAACCAACTGAGGGTGAAGGATTCCAAGAGATAGTAGATTTTCTCTATGGAAGTCATATAAGGTTTGCTCTTACTAAGAATCCTACTATCTATGTTTCTCTAATCGAAAAGTTTTGGCAGACTACTACTGTCAGAACAGTTGATAATGGATAACAAGAAATAACTGCCACAGTTGATGGCAAATAATTCACTATTACTGAAGCATCTGTTAGGAGACATCTCCTCTCCAATTAGAGATGGTAGAAGGGTATTTAGTGCTTTGCCTACTCTAAATAATGTCTTATCAAACTCTCACTGATGGGGTATGTTTTAACTGATGATAAACTGACTTTTCAAAAGGAAAATTTTACCATCAGTGGAGATCTTACTGATATCATCTACACTGTCTTTAGTCCCATAAGAAAATTTTTTTTTTGTCGAGAACAATTTAGTAGCAATATAGCAACTGCTATTATTTGCTTGGCCACAAATAGAACTTTTAACTTTTCTAAATTGATTTTTGATGGTATGGTGAAAAACTTGGATAGTAAATATAAGTTTTTAATGTATCCAAGATTTATTCAAATATTTCTGGACAAGCACAAAAGATTCCTTAATCCCCATAACAGAAAATATATTGCAACTACTTTAACTCTAAAACTTTTTAGCAATATAAAAAGAGGTTTTTCTGGGGAACACACTCTTTTGTTTCCAAGTATGCTTGCAATTCAAGCAGAAGATGGTGAAGGTTCAGGACATCCCTCTGAACCCCAACCACCACCTTCTACTGCTCAACTTATTCATGAAGAGCAAATCCCTAATGTTGTCTCATCATCACACCAAAAGACTCAAACACCTAGGCAAGCCTTAAACCAGGTCACTGAGTTACCTCAGACTAGTGAGCCTATACCCAATGTAGCAAATGAGGCTCTATGAGGAGTGGGATACCAGAGTGGAAAGGGCTACAACTACTGTTGCTAGCTTAGATGCAGCACATGCTAGTGGTAACATAACTAAGACCCAATCCACAGCAATACCTAATGTACTTTTTCCTTAGGGAATTGGTACAGGTGGTAGTCCCAGGTGCTAAGAAGCCACGAGGGGTTCCATTGCTCAGACTAGGTCTGAGAGGGTACCTACACAGCCCCATGATTCACCTCTCCTAAGATTTAACATACTTGTAAGTGATGAGGGAAGTATTCAACTTCAAGAATTGATGGTTTTATGTACAAAATTGTTAGATATGGTTCTAGCTTTGGAGACAGACTTAACGCAGACAAAGAAAGTATATGGTGTTGCTTATACCAAGCTTATCCTGAAGGTAAAGAAATTGGAGAAAACTGTCAAGTCTAACTAAGCTAGAAGAAGAGCAAAGATTGTCGTTTTAGATGATGAAGAGGATTCTTCTAAACAGGGGAGGATGATAGAAGAAATTGATCAAGATGCGGGAGTTACTTTGGTTACTCCTACACATAGTCAAGAAGATCAACCTAAAGATCCGTTGGGAGTATTTAGTGCAGCTAAGGTACTTGCAGACGCAGCTAAAAATGTTCACATTTATACTAGAGGAAGAAGGGCAGTTAGTACTGGCAGTGGTAGAGTTACTACTGCTAGTAGATTGTTTAGTACTGTTGAAGAATCAGTTAGTACTGCTGGTGCATCAATGCCAGTTAGTACTGCTGGTATGGTTCAAGAAGTTAACAAAGATAAAGGTAAAGGTATAATGACAGAATCTGAGCCTGAACAAATCAAGACAAAGTTGTAGCAAAGACAAGAAAGAGCTGGTTATGAAGCAGCTGTGAGACTGCAAGAATAGATTGATGAAGAAGAGAGACAAAGGATAGCCAAAATGCATGAAGAAGCTAAATCTTTCAATATTGAAGAATGGGAAAATATACAAGCTACAATTGAAGCTGATGAAGATCTAGTACAAAGGATACAAGCAGAAGAAAGAGAAAAATACTCTGAAGCTGAAAAAGCAAGACTGCTTGCAGAACTTATCAACCAGAAAGGAGGAACAAGCCACTCACACGGGCTCAACAGAGAACTTATATGTCTAACTATATCAAGTATATGGGAAGTCACTCTCTGCAGCAATTGAAGAGACTTTCCTTTTATGAGCTCAAGGTTTTGTTTGAAACAACAATTAGAAGGGTGCAAACTTTTCATCCAATAAAGAGTGAAGGTGACAAAACAGTTCCTAAGTTAACAGCAGGAAGTTCAAAGAGGGATGCAGAAGTAGAATTAGGTCATAAAGGTTTTAAAAAGCAAAAGACTAATGAAGCTTCAGGGTCAGTTCAAGAACAACCAGAAGAAGAGGAAACAGAATTGCCACAAGAGGATTTACAACAGATGATGATGGTAGTTCTAGTGGAAGAAGTGTATGTTGAAGCCTTACAGGTCAAATACCCAATCATAGACTGGTAGGTTTACTCTGAAGACAAGAAGGTATTGGAGAATTATCAGAGTTAGAAACCATATAGAAGCTTATCAGATTTTTGCTAAGATGTTGAAGAAATTGGATAAAGATGATCTGGTCAAGCTTTAGGATATTCTCCATGTTGGTTTATTGAGTAAGAATTCATGTTGAACAACCGTCTTGAAGTTTCAAGACTCTAACACTTCAATATCTTCAGATTTGTAAATTCTCCACCAATATTCGTCGATATTTCTTTCACGAGGTCCTGTGTAAAATAGGAAAAACATGCATTCCTATCTTGGTACCTATGGTTAATTTAAACTAAACTAAACAAACTAAATGTGATTCAGTTTGGTGAATACGCCGTATCATGTGCATGAATACGCCGTATTGCCATAACTGACAATAATGTTTTTAAAGTGCATAAAAATAATGACTGATAACATCCATACAATCAATACGATGTATGTGTCGTTATGTGGTGTGGAGCAGATATGCCGTATTGATGTCTAAGAAGACAGACTCAATAAAAATAAATAACAATCTGGGTTGTCTCCCGAGAAGCACTTTTGTTTACAGTGAAGTCTTTAAGTTAGACTTTTCTTCAGCTTCTCTTCTCAGTCATCTGGTGCGCGTCACCTTCCATCTGTTGTCCTTTTTCTGAAAAATATCTTGGTAGATTTTGGACATACTATTTTTGTTTCTTTCCCAAATATCAAATTCGCATCTTCTTATAGCAATATATTCTTCGTTGGGTCCAAGCGAGTACTGAATAGCTTTAAACTTTTCTGCCTTGCACATTCTTTTGTTAGATTACTCATCAATAGATTTGGATGTATTGCTATATTTGCGCTTCGTCTGACTTTGTTCATCTTCCTTTTCGGTGTCGCCCTTTTCACGTGTTATTAGATAAGGTTTGAAGAACGAGTCAGTAGTAGTATTGTTACTACTCAAGATGTTGTCAACCATTCGTCTCTTATTCCAGCTCCCATTCATCCAAGCATGAAATAATACCTTTTTAGTTCTTCCATCAATTTTCATATATTTATCAAATGATGAAGTTACTCGTGATATGAATTCAAGTTGATCAATTCCCTAGTTGTCTCCTTCATCCAACATTTCTTCTTCTCCATCGTATGATTCAAGATAAAATTTATAGAAAAATTTCTCAACAAGTTCTTCCCAAACGGTGATTTTTCCTTCCCCCTCGTTTATCCACCATTGTCGTGCTTTATCCACCTTTGTCGTGCATCATCAGCTAGTGAGAGAGGAAAGACTTTCATTCGTAGTTGATAGGAATCCACACCAGGAATGTAGATTAAATCAATCATTTCAAGCATCTTAGCAATGTGGTTCACTACGTCTTCGTCAATCCATCCGTGGTATGCATTCTTTTGTAATTCCTCCAAAAATTCATTGTTGAGTTCTATGTTTATATCGTTACTCGTGATAAAAAGATTCGACTCATTTTGAGCATTCACTATGTATTCCTCTAAAATTAGTTCAGCCATGACTCCTTATGGTATCTTCTTCAGTCTACTAGCTCTGATAAGTACTTCCTGTAACAAGGGTAAAAATATCAACATGATTTGCTCTGAAGAAAGATAAAAAAAATTTAAGCACGGAAATTAAATATGAAAACTAAGATTCTGATTCTGTTTCAGATGATCGATGCGCCGTATTTAATTGAAGTGAATACGCCGTATTAATCAGTTGAATGAATACGCTGTATTGGACAGAAAGTTGGATACGTCGTATCCGATGGAAGTAGATACGCCGTATCGAGTTATCGACTAGAACAGTGTATTAGGAAAACAATTAAATTGAACACAAAAATATACAAGCAAATAATTAAACTAATAAATATACAAAATTTACATAATCTACAAGAATATACACTAATCTAATTTACACTACTCCTAAGGGTTAGATCTAAATGCTAAAAACCAAAATATAAAATAAAAATCAAGATTAATTTTCACTGCCCGACAGCGGCGCCAAAAACTTGATGTGTCGTCGTGTGGTGTATATTTTTATGATTCAAGTTTTAAATTTATATTTTGCCTACTTAACCAAAAACAACACTTTAACGGGCAGTGTACCCGGTCGGTGGTAGATTCGTGGTAAGTAGGGTGTTGAACACTTGAAGCGAGGTTAAATCTTTTAATTTATTAATATTTTATTTATCTAATCTAAGTTAATTCTAATCTAATTCAAACCTATGATAATCCTATGTTAGTTCTAATCCTAATTCTAATAGGTAAAAGGGGGTTTCAGCCTGAGAGACTGGCACGGGTTTGGTTGGTGACTACAATCAATTCAAGACACTTTAACCCACGTGAGCAAATTAACAGAAGATAAAAGAGCGGTCGAGCCTTATGATAGAAAACTGTATTAGCCATCATTAATCCGATTAGAAGTTGGTTTGTTTATCAGTGCAATGACTACTTATCTCGAAGAGGCATATCATTCTCTCGAGGTGGTATATGATTCTTAGATTTTGGCGGGACTTCATCCTAAGACCTAGTCACATTAATTCTGTCACAATTAAAGCATGCCGGCATACACATCCCCCTTATTTGCTGATTATAAATCCTTATCTATGAATTAAAGCAATGGTGATCTTGTTAAACCCTAGCTCATAGAGACTTTACCCACTTACTGCTTAACGGTGATTTATACTCTAGTAGTCTGTCACACCTCGTAAATTTCAGGTCAATATTTTAAACTTTTCCGATCATTACTTTTGACTTTTATACGTTACGTTTGAATCTACAGTTCTCCCGTGAAGTTTAAACCCGCGTAATCAAAAAACATCATCGGTACCCGCGTTCCCGGCATCGAATAACATTATTAGAGGCCATATCTGAGAAATTTAACTTTTTAAGCGTTTCGTGATTTTTAAAATCCACTTCCGATATTTAATTTTAGGGTTTATATCTTTTAAATTGCGTTTTTTTTTTACGCGTTTTGAACAAACAACAAACACCCCAGAAACCGCCCCGGAAAACTTTTCCGTGATAAAACTCAGTTACCATTCCGTCAAAGTCATTGTAATGCTAAAAAGTTTCGTACACGCTCCCTTTGGGTTATACATATTGGATGCCTAAAACCACCACAATGTCACCATGCAGCCTAAATTAAATAAATGGCATCTTATTTTGGAAACCCCACCCATGTGTGCATGCAAGTATAGAAAGTGACACATGAGAGTGTCACTCTCTTATGTAGGCATCCCATTCAACCTCAAACATGTGACTCCTTACACATGTTGACTTCATTTGACCAACCAAGGACCATTTTCATAACATCTATTATGTGAGCCATGAAGCAAAATTTGAACCCATTTTGTCCTTTGGGGTAAGTTTCGGCCCGAAACCACCAAGACACACCCCTTTGGGTGTGTGTTGGTCACATGTGTCACCAATGAACCCATAAAAACCCTAAAATTGAGCCAATAAATACCAACACTTTCTCAAGTTTAGGCATATTCATTCACAACCTAGTCTCACAACAAAAAGTTTGTCTCCTCCTTCTTTCCTCTCCTATTGTGTCACGACAAATCAAACACACGCCACAAACACATCCATAACTTTTGATTTTCTTTAAGATCCAAGTGTTCTAAGTTCATTTCCAAGGGTTTCTAAGGTAGATCCAAGTATTGGTTGGTTGATTTTCAAGGTTTTCTTAAAGCTTATAAATTAGGTTTTTCTAATTTTAATAAAGTGGATATAATAGATACTAGTCATCATGTGTTGTAGATGCATTGTGACTCTCCTTGTTTTCTTCATTCTTGTAAGTATTTCTTTGTCAATCTCCTTGTTGTCATTTCCTTTATTCTTTATTAATAGTTGTTACAGTATAAGAATCCATGCGTTGTGTTACTTTATATAAAATAAAAAGATAAAAGTAGCCTGACAACCTTTTATAAAAATGGAATTGATAGTGTTTGTATTTTAATAAGTTTATTGGTGAGTATAATTAAAAAAAGAGTTTGCAACAATAGATAGATGATTTAGGATAGATACGAGTGGTTTTTGATGGTTAGTTTTTGGCTGAAAAAAAGAAGTTAGGTTGGACTAGACACTATGGCGGTCTTATGGTTGAGTCTATGGTTAAGTCTATGGTACATTTCCAAAAAGATAGGTTGCTGATTGAAATTATAAATGAGGTTGTAGGACACCTAAAAATGTTTTCATTAGGCGTAAAAGTAGTTTTTGAAAGCTATTTCTAAAATAGATAGTTTTTCCACATATCGTACTTTAAATCGGGACTTAAAAACGGCTAAGTTTAGAGCCAAATGAACTTGAAATATTTTCGGCAAAACCAATGATAGTGTGCTTATTGAATAGTTAAAAAGGGTATTCAGACACTTTCGGGTATTTTTGGAATTTCTAAAATCTAGCGGAACATATAGTAACACACATATATATATTAGCATCATTTGAATACGTCATTAACATATTTTAGGAAAAGCGATAAAGTTACTAAAAATAGTAAGTTTGGTAAAACTTAGCGGATCAGACTTGGAAGTTAAACGATTATGGTTAGTTAGCGTATTTTGAAAATATGGAAACTTAACAAATATAGGGGACGGTATTAACGTCTTGAAACTAAAAAACTTTCCTAAAATAGAAACTTTCTAAAAGGTAGTAATTTTTGGATAAACGCCAAGACTTGATGAAAAACTCGATAATTTTATTTAGTCATACTTTATTAAATAAACTAAATCACAAACACACATGGATGTCTTTTCTCTTGAAAGCGTGTCGTACAAGTTTTGGTTATCTTGTAGTCATTTTATCCTAATACATCGTCATTTATTTTAGGTCTCGTGTAGGACCTTTCGGCTTTATTTCTTCTTCGTGATCTATCCGATTCACCACTAGTTCTTAACAGTGAGTCATAGCCTCATGTTTTAAACCCAAACCTGTTTCAAAAGCTTTATAACTATTTGGAGTTGAGAACCATTGTTTGCTTTTAAAATTGGACACAAGTTCTTAACGTGAGTTTTACATTTTTATTTATGTGTTGCCTAAGTTTTGCTACAAACCACTATTTGCCCGAACTATCATGAACCGTTGAGTCACCTATGCCAATTGGTTTTGGTAATTTAGCGCGAATGCGTAAAAAGACTATAGGACGTAATTATCCACTATCTGCTTTTATTTCCCTTAACGGACTAACAAAACGGATAAATGTCATGTCGATGTGCGTTGTGGTGTCTTTGTTTGGGAACATCACAGTTTAATGGTAGTAATACTATAGGCATGATATGATATGCCCTGTTTATTAGCATCGGTGTCATGAGCTTAGCATAACAATAAATAATTTTTATGCGATACTGTATCTGTTATAGTATCGCCTGATATGCGAATTGAAATCTTGTGGTCTACTCTGTACCAACTTAAAACCTATGAATTCAACCAACATTATGTTGACGTTTTAAACATGTTTTCTCATGTGCTTAGCTTGGCTTGATTCTTGAGCATAAATGAAGTCTATTTTTGGGGGGAGGGCTATTTGACTCGCCAATTTTTCAGACTTTCTATTTATATACTCGTTGTAATTTGTCAACATTATTATGCTTCCCGCTACATTTAACTCTCTTTTGACCGGTTATAAGACATAAATTAATTTTCTTTTATTTGCCACGAGTCAACTTTTTTCCAAACGTCCATGATTAGTGGTCGTTCTTTATTGCTTTGTGTTGGATTGTTATGAACGTCACAGCCCTCTGGACACGTATTCCGTCCAGGCCTCGTCTGAGGGGGTTGTGACAGATTTGGTAATCAAGCCTCAAGGTTATAGAGAACCAGGTAGTTATACTAATGTCTGGTCTATAACCAGTATGTGATCCCTATGTGCCTCTATCTGTGCTTACGTGTTGTCTATCTTTGCTATATATATATATATAAATATATATATAAATATATATATAAATATATAAATATATATATATAAATCTAAATAATATATATATAATATATATATATAATATATAAATAAAA
Organism: Tanacetum coccineum; assembly: GCA_026074375.1. Lineage (NCBI taxonomy): Eukaryota > Viridiplantae > Streptophyta > Magnoliopsida > Asterales > Asteraceae > Tanacetum > Tanacetum coccineum. Next base: position 70,975 of record BQNB010000652.1, on the reverse strand, counting down.
GATTCTATATAAACTTAAGACTATTATATATTGCCATATTTACCTTGCCATCGACTCAATGTACTCTTACAAATTCTTACCGGATTTTGTACTTGTATTATTGACAGAATCATGCCGCCCAGAAGATTGAAAAAGAAATCTATTAAGAGGTTGGTGGAAAAGCGTGTGGCTAAAGCTATTGAAGAATACGAAAAGTCTAGGGCTAATCTAGATAGTGCTGGAAGTTCAGGAGGAAACCCTGGGAATGCTGGAGGAACTATGAATGTGCACGGTTGTTCGCACAAGACTTTTATGAATGGAAAACCTCACACTTTTAATGGAACGGAGGGTGTTGTTGGGTTAAGGCGTTGGATAGAAAAGGTTGAGCAAGTGTTTGAAACTTGCAAGTGTGCTGAAGAAGATAAGGTTATGTTTGCTGCTAGTACTTTCGAGGGTCGTGCGTTAACATGGTGGAATGGGAACGTGCACACTCTAGGGCTCGTCAATGCTAACCATATTCCATGGACTGAATTCAAGACGATGATGACTACGGAATACTGCCCAGCAACTGAAATCCAAAGGATGGAGCAAGAGCTCTAGACTTTGACTCTGAAAGGAGACGACATTGAGGCATACAACAATCGTTTCCATGAGTTGGCCTTGATGTGTCCTGAATTGGTGCCCACTGAAAAGAAGAAGATTGAAAGGTACAATCGTGGGTTTCCTGAAAGAATCAAAGGAAACATCACTTCTTCAAAGCCTGCAACTCTACATGATGCCATCAACATGGCCCGTGAACTGGTTGAGCAAGCAGTCCTGGGTAGGGCTACCAAAATTTGTGAAAGCAATAAAAGGAAGTGGGAAGACCACCAAATAAACAACAACCGCAACCAAAACAACAACTATCACCAGCAACAAAACAGGAGACAGGAAACTGCCAAGGCCTATGCTGCAGCCCCAACGGAGAATTAATTTTAGGGTTTTATCCTTTAAATTGCGTTTTTCGCGTTTTTGACCAAACGGAACCCCGAAAACCCGCAATCTTTTCATGTAAACTCGAGTTACCATCCGTCAAGCATTGTAATGCTAAAAATTTCGTTCATCTCCATTTGGTTGTCATATTGGACGCCTAAAACCACCACAATGTCACCATGCATCCTAAATTAAATAAATGGCATCTTATTTTGGAAGCCTCACCCATGTCTGCATGCAAGTATAGAAAGTGACACATGAGAGTGCCACTCTCTTATGTAGGCATCCCATGCAACCTCAAACTTGTGACTCCTTACACATGTTGACTTCATTTGACCAACCAAGGACCATTTCATACATCTATTGTGAGCCATGATGCAAAATTTGAACCCATTTGGGTCCTTTAGGGTTAGTTCGGCCGAAACAACCAAGACACACCCCTTTGGTGTGTGTTGGTCACATGTGTGAACCTTTGAACCCTTAAAATCCTAAATTGAGCCTATAAATACCACACTTTCTCAAGTTTAGCTCATTTCATTCACACATAGCCTCACAAATTTTTTTGTCTCTCCTTCTTTCTCTCCTTTGGTCACGGCATCAAACACGCCCACAAACACATCCATAACTTTTGATTTTCTTCAAGATCTAAGGGTTCTAAGTTCATTTCTAAGGGTTTTTAAGGTAGATCCAAGTATTGGTTGTTTGATTTTCAAGGGTTTCTCAAGATTATAAAATTAGGGTTTCTAATTTTATAAGTGGGTTTTATAGATCTAGTCATCTTGGGTATAGATCTTGTGATTCACTACTTGTTCTTCATTCTTGTAAGCATTCTTGACCCATCTCTTGTTTCATTTCCTTTATTCTTTTGAATATTGTTCAAGTATAAGAATCCATGTGTTTGTGTTACTTTTAAAATAAAATGATAAAAGTAACTTGACAACTTTTATAAAAATGGAAGTATTATGTTTGTTGTTTTATAAGTTATGGTGAGATGAGTTGAAAAGTGTGTTGCAACAATAGATATGATGAGGTTAGGATAGATTAAGAGTGGTTTTGTTGGTTAGTTTTGGCGAAAAAGAAGTTAGGTTGGACTAGACACTATGGCGGTCTTATGGTTGAGTCTATGGTTAAGTCTATGGTACATATTCGAAAATGTGAGTTGCTGATTGAAAATGTAAAAGAGGTTGTAGGACACTTAAAAATGTTTTCAATAGTCGAAAAAGTAGTTTTTGGATAGCTCGTTTCGTATAGATAGATTTTCGTATATTAAACACTAAAAACGGACTTTAAACGGCCAAGTTATGGCGAAATGAGTTTTGAAACACTTTTTGGAAAAACAAATAATGTAGTTGCTGATTGGATTAATAAATAAGGTTTACGGACACTTTCGGGCTTATTTGAGCTTTTAAAACCTTAGCGAAACATATAGAAACCTTAGGATATTAATTGGAAACTTTAGAGATGTCATAAACATTTTTATGAGATGTCGAGACTAACAAAAATGTAGGATTTCTAAAAATGATATATTTTAGCACATATTAGTTAAGTGAACATATGAGTCAAGCGTTTAGGTCGAGATAGTGCGTTTAGGAAATATGGATATATCAATTTATAGGGGACGGTATTAACGTCCCGAAACTAAAAACTTACCCAAAATAGAAAGTTACTAAAAATGGCAATTTTCGGATAAACGTCGGAACTTAACGAAAAACTCTATAATTTTATTTAGTCATACTTTATTAAATAAACTAAAGCGCAAACACACATGGATGTCTTTTCTCTTGAAAGCGTATCGTACAAGTTTCGGTTATCTTTCGTTTTCCTAAGACGCGTCGTTTATTTAGGTCGCGTGTAGGATCCTTCGGCTTTATTACTTCTCCGTTGATTATCGATTCACCACTTGCTTAAGGTGAGTTCATAGCCCCACGTTTTTACCGATTTACAAATGCTTTATACTTTGGGGTGAGAAACATTGTTTGCTTTTAAAATTGGACACAAGTTCTTAACGTGAGTTTTACATGTTTATGTGTTGCCTAAGTTTGCTTACAAACCACTATTGCCCGAACTATCATGAACCGTTAGTCACCTATGGCCAATTGGATTGGTTAAGTGAGCGCGAATGAATAAATAGATCTATTGGGACTAATTACCCCTATCTGGTTTGGTTCTAAATTAGCTGCGAACAAACAGATATATGTCATGTCGATTGTGCGTTGTGGTGGTCTTTGGTTTGGGACACCAGTTAAGGGCAGGAATACTATGTGGCATGATATGATATGCCCTGTTGTTATTAGCATCGGTGTCATGAGCTTAGCGTAACAGTAAATACTTTTTATGTGATGTTGTATCTGTTATAGTAGTCGCATACGTTTTGAAATCTTGTGGTCCACTCTTGTACTAACTTAAACCTATGAATTCACCAACATTATGTTGACGTTTTAAACATGTTTTCTCAGGTGCTTAGCTTGGCTTGATTCTTGATGCTAAATGGAGTCTATGTGCTATGTGACTTCGCCAATTTCAAGACTTATCTATTTATATACTCGTTGTCATTGTCAAACTTTGTTATGCTTCCGCTACATTTAACTTTCTTATGACCGGTTGTAAAACTTAAATTAATTTTCTTTATGCAACGAGTACAATTTTTTTTAAACGTCCATGATTAGTGGTCGTTCTTTATTGCTTTGTGTTCGGATTGTTATGACGTCACGCCCTCGGACACGTATTCCGTCCAGGCCCCGTCTAGGGGTGTGACAGATTGGTAATCAGAGCCAAGGTTATAGAGAACCAGGTAGTTATACTAGGTCTGGTCTATAACCAGTATGTGATCCTATGTGCCTCTATCTGTGCTTACATGTTGTCTATCCTTGCTATATAATTAATTATATATGTAGTATATATATATATGTAATGTTAATAAATATAATGTATGTATATATAGTAAATGTATGTAATATTATATATATGTAATAATATATATGTATATATATATATGAATATAATATATGTATATATAGTATATATATATATATAATATATAAATATATATATATATATATAGATTAGTATGAAGTATGTATATATATATATCTATATATAAGATTCCAATATATACTTAGGCTATTATATATTTGCCTTTAATTTAACCTTGCCATTCATTACATCATTTCTTTAATGCCTGCATGGTTTTCATATAAAGTAGATTTATAATAAAACTTATGCTGTGCAGATCATGGCAACATCAGCTATTCTAATTCTTCCTGATTCTTCGTATGAGAGTGTGGGATCGACCACCCTCTCGGTTATTATTTTTGGTGATATTCCTACTATTATTCTTCTAACTTATGTGGTTCTCCAAGACTTCTACTATTGCTCCTGTTTTTTCATCTGCCTCCTGTGGTTGAGACACTCAGTGGTCGCTGATGGCAACCCACTGTATTGTGTGGGCTTGGTTCCCCTATCCGGATGTCCGATTCTGATTCACAGATGAGATGTCTTCCACCAAAGCACATTTCCCCGCTACCGTCTATTACACCATTCTTATGCATAGATTCTCTAAGGCTCCTGATTCCTTCTAATGGACCCCACTTCTCAGGATCCATATGAGATGGCTGTTGCTCGTTGGAGGAGCAAGGTAGCATCACGTCCATCATCATCATCTGATTTCCCTATTGCTCCTGTTACTGCCCCGCCCGGGACTCGTCGACGAGCAGCTATTCTGATCCGACCCGGGGAGGCTATTCCTTTTGGTCGACCTTACCGCACCCATCTTAATGGGCCGCGTAAGTTGTTGACTGCGAGGAAGAGAGTTGGACCTATTCCTGCTCGTAGACTTGCATGGAGGCGTGTATCACCTCGTGCTTCAGACCACCGCTCATCTTCTTCTAGTTCATCTTCGGATTCATCACCAGTTCATTCTTCGGGTTTGGATGCACCAGATCAGGCTCATTCTGGATCTTCGACTAGAGATGTATCACCTAGATTGGGTTACCCTCCGAGGAGAGCACCACGACGTAGTGAGGCATTTCGTCGTTGGTGTGCTGCTCCATTATCTACTTTGTATCCACCGACTACATCAGAGTCATCATTAGGAGATTCATCAGAGAGACCATTGCATTCATCTTCACATTCTGCTGGACCATCTCGCAAGAGATGTAAATCCCCGGTTGATTCTGTACCATCATCTACACCAGTTATGGGATCATTAGCTCCTACCCGTGCTGATCTCTTACCACCTCGTAAGAGGTTCAGAGATTCATATTCATCTGAGGCTAGCATAGAGGAGGATACCGAGGTTGATCCTATAGAGACTGAGGTTGATATGGAGTTGGGTATTGGTGATGGGGATGATGTTAGAGATCATGTTGAGATTTATCCTAAGGATGTCAGGGATGACACCGAGGAGTATGAGGCTGACACCAGTGCTGGAGACACGGTTGAGGTAGGTATCGACCCGATGTCGGCACCGATAGTTGAGGAGGAGATTGTAGAGCCAGCTGGAGAGGATTCTTCTGATTCGTCTGGCACTAGGGATGGCATTGTTAGGTCATTCGAGGATATGTCGATTGACTTGGATGATGTTGTGCGTGACTTTTACCATCACATGTCTGAGGTTCGTATTGATAGGATTGTCGGGATTGAGACTGTTCAGAGACGGTTGGAGGCCGATCAGCTGATAGCTAGGGGAGAGAGAGCTGGGATGATCGAGAGGATTGAGAGCTTGAGGTTGGAGAACCTCAAGGTTCGTGCTATGTTGGATATCGAGAGGGATCGTGTGAACAGTCTTCGACTTCATATGTCTCTTTCACAGGAGGAGTTTCGTCAGGTTCGTAGGGATCGTGATGATACTCGGGGGAGACTTAGGAGGTTGGAGTCGTATGTTGAGAGACATTTGGGTTTTCGCCCTTAGACTAGTAGTACCATGATCATGTAGGACACTAGACTGATGGTTAGGTCTAGATGTTAGCAGTAGAAATAATTGTGGATCATGTACCTATTTTGGATTTTGTTGTAACCGAATTATGCTTTTATTCATGAAATGAAAAGCTTGTTTTGATTCTCTCGCCTATTTATCTATATTGTTATTTATTCGTTCTGGCAATCGTGTTGTAATTATATTTTATTTCATAGCATGTATTAAATTATCGCTATCTAATAATCGTGTATTCGTTTCAAAATCTCACCATGGGTTGTATCTTGTGATGTAGAACAATGACTAACACTCATTCTGGGATGACCCCTGCCGTAATTGAAGAAATGATCAACCAACGTGTGGACGCAACTCTAAAGGCTCGTCGGGTTAACCGAGATCTTGGACTCAGGAATGGGAATGACAATGGAGGAGGAGATGGTAATGGAAATGATACTAGAAATGGAAACAATGGAGGAGACAACAGTGACGGTAATGAGAACTGTAATGTGAATGGAAGAGGTGATAGGCCTGGTGCTCGTGAATGTACTTACCAAGATTTCATAAAATGTCAACCACTGAGTTTTAAAGGAACAGAATATAACAACCCGTAAATTTTCATCAATGTAAATATCCATCTATTAAGTTAGATGCAATGTACTATCTATCTATTATATATGAACCACCTTTTTCAGGGAAATTTTTCACTTTATTACATTACTTACATTACCAATATCTCAATATGCAACGCAACTTGCATAACTAAAGTTAACGAGCTCACGTAACCTACCTATGGCAATCCTATCTACATATATGTCAACCAAACATCATAATATATCAAGTCAATAGCTTAATAACATTTTTACAAAGTACATTACTCATATAATGTACCATTTACAACATTATATCAAGACATGCCTTAAACCGTTATCATATATCTCTAAAACCCTAATTCCATGTAAAATTAACATCTAAAGTGAATGTATAAGCTACTAAAGCATATGTACAAGTAATATAACATCTCATTTGAAATATAAACTCCCTCCAAGTCAAAGTACAAGCCTTAAAAGCACAATGTACAAGTCATTAAGCATGACATCCAAAATAGCCATTTTACCTCCGTTTTCCTAAGAATCTTGTACAATCCATCAAGTACAATTTACAAGCAAGTCATGCACTTCATTTACATTCTATAATCATCCTCATTTCATAAGATTTCATGAAATGAAACCTAAAAACCCTAACCCGAGCTAAATATTACACCATGACCCGTTTCTTGGTTCTTATCCGTTTTTAACCTCAACCATGACTCAAATAAGTTGTAATAACATAAATTACAACATTACAAATCACATTCCCTCATCATTTCTCCATTTTTACAACAATGTACACGAATTGAGTCAAAGAAACCCTAATCGAACCCTAATTTTGATTCGCGACCCGTTTACTTATTTTCACTTATTTCAAACCCAAACCACTAATCCAATCTTGTTGTAAACCCTTAATACAAGTCTTATAATCTTTAATCTATCATTACTAATCAAATGTACATGAAAATAACCAAGAAAAACCCTAGTTCGAGCCTTATGAACCCGCGACCTCTTTTCTTGCCTTTTGACCCATTTTAAAACTTCACTTTGTAAACAAGCACCACAATGATCAAGATACTTTCCTCCTAACCAGCTTACAGCCACCTCTCCTAAATATCTAGCTCATTTCTTGGTTGCTGAAGAGGCCACATCACCTCCCTTGGTCCCTAAGTATGCCGCGACACACCACCACCATAAACAACCTCCACATCACTCTAGCTACCACCATAGACCTCCCATATCATCCCTAGATCTCCCAACATAGCATCTTCAAGATCATTACACCTTGTAACTCCTCACTTGGCCTCCAAGACTCATTCGACTATAAAAGGCGCTTCGCACCCTTCATATCAACTCATCCCCCATATCTTCTTTCTATAACCCACAATAGCAGCAAATCTCTGCTCAAGAAGTTCCTAAGAGGTTCCAAGAAAAATAATCAAGAGAAAGATTGAAGCCTTGAAGCCCTGAAGAAGAAAAACTAGGTGTACAAGTGCATTTCGACCCATACGACCCATTTTCCTCCATTGTTGATCTTCGAAGCTCAAACCCAGGTTTCTTATGATCCATACCTGATCCTACATTCATATAATGTTCATATCATCATGCTTGAACTCTTGTTAAATCTTTTTATCTCAAATTCTAGGCGTTTTACCAATTTGATCCAAAACCGAAACCCTAAACCCTAATTTTGTGTTTTTCTTAAATCTAATCATTATAATGGTTAAATGTTGTTATAATTCATCTTAACTAATGTTAATATAACCACTTTGTTAAGTCTTGAAGGAATTTGAATTAAAAACCTACGCGTTTTTGTTTTGAAACCCTAATTCGACCCGTTTTGATTTCTGACTTAACGAATCATTATTTTAAACTTTCGTTATGTTAAAATATCTTATTTTAGCTTATATTAGTAAGCTATAACCTGCAAATATCTTTTGGAATGTTAAAAATAGCTTGCATGCAAATTAGGACTAGTTTCGTAATTATTTTCATGCAAAGGGGTATATATCGTAACTTTCTGAAACTTATAACTAAAGGGACCAAAAATGTTATTTTATTAAAGTTGTAACTATAAGGGTCTATTATGTCACTTTCCAAAGTACAAGGTTTACTTTGTACATCTTCGACTTTTGGCTGTCGAAGGTATAATTTCTTGGACACGTGATTGATAGTGAAGGCGTTCACGTTGATCCTGCGAAGATTGAGTCAATCAAGGATTGGGAATCACCCAAGACTCCAACATAAAATTCGCAATTTCTCAAGTTTACCAGTACTACCGACGATTTATCAAAGGTTTCGCCAAGTTTAGCCAAGCCTATGACGAAGATGACTCTAGAAAAGTGTAAGTTCAATTGGGGTGAAAGAGAGAAAACTGCTTTAGACCATTGAAGGCAAAAAGTTTGTGTTAGTGCACTGATTTTGGGCATTGCCTGAAGAAAGTGAATATTCATAGTATATTGTGATGCTTCCTCAAGGGAATTAGGCATAGTGTTAATGCGAAGGAGAAAGTCTTAGCTTATGCATCCCGCTAGCTCAAAATTTCACATGAGAAGAAATACTCGACACATTGTTTGGAATGGGAGCTGTGGTCGTTTCTCTCAAGATGTGGAGACAGTATATCTTATGGCACGAAGTTGCATGTGTTCACTGACCATAAGAGTTTGCAACATATTCTAGATCAGAAAGAGTTGAACATGAGGCAACGTAAATGGTTAGGGCTGTTAAGTGACTACGACTATAAGTTACGTTATCTCCCAGGAAAGGCGGATGTGGTGGCTGATGCGTTGAGCCGAAAGAGTAGACCTAAGCCACTACTTGTTCGAGCCTTGGTTATGACAATTGGTTTAAACCTCCCTGTGCAGATCTTGAATGCTTAGGTTGAGGCAAGAAAGGAAGAGAATTATGGAACAGAAGATTTGTATGAATAAGAATCTAGAGCCACGTGTCAACAGAACATTGTGTTTGAAAAATAGAAGTTGGATACCCTGTTTTGGTGACTTGAGAGCTTTGATTATGCACGAGTCACATAAGTCAAAGTATTTGATCCACCCAGGATCGGACAAGATGTACCAAGATTTGAAGAAGCTATACTGGTGGCCCAACATGAAAGCAGAAATTGCCACGTATGTCAGTAAATGCATGACTTGTGCAAAGGTTAAGGCAGAATACCAAAAACCTTCCAGTTTATTGGTTCAACCTGTAATCCTAGTATGAAAATGGGAGAACATTACTATGGATTTCGTTACTAAGTTACCTAAGACGACGTCTGGTCAAGATACAATTTGGGTAATTGTAGACCGACTCACAAAGTCTGCCCATTTCTTACTAATGAAGGAACTGACACAATAGAGAAGTTGACGAGACAATACTTAAAGGAAGTAGTCTCGAGACATGGAGCGCCATTTTTGATTATTTCTGATCGAGACAATAAGTTTACGTCTCATTTTTGGAAATCTTTGAACGAAGCCCTAGGTACTCAACTGGATATGAGTACGGCCAACCATCTACAAACAGATGGTCAAAGTGAGAGGACCATCTAAACGTTAGAAGGCATGCTACGAGCGTGTGTGATGGACTTCGAAAAGGATGGGACAGAACATCTACCATGATAGTGTTCTCTACCAACAACAGCTATCATCGGTTTAATCTGCTCACCTTTTAAGGCGTTGTATGGTCGCAAATGCCATTCGCCCATCTGTTGGGCTAAGGTGGGAGACGCTCAGCTCACTGGCCTAGAAATTATTCGTGAAACAACAAAGAAGATCATCCAAATCAAGCATCGTCTACAAGCTTCACATGATCAACAAAGGAGCTACGCTGATAAGATACGTAAGCCATTGGAGTTTCAAGTTGAGGGATAAGGTTATGTTGAAAGTATCGCCTTGGAAATGAGTGATACGTTTCGGCAAATGGGGAAAGCTGAACCCTCGTTATATTGGACCTTTTAAGATCCTCGCTAAAGGTGGAATGGTCGCATATCAATTTGAGTTACCCGAGCAACTAAGCCGTGTTCATAGTACCTTTCACGTCTCAAACCTTAAGAAGTGCTTATCCGATGAACCGCTCGCTATTCCGTTGGATGAAATCTACGTCGACGACAAGCTCAATTTCATTAAAGAATCGGTTGAAATTATGGACCGCGAAGTTAAACGTTTGAAGCAAAGTCGCATTCCAATCGTAAAGGTCCATTGGAATTCAAGAAGAGGTCCCAAGTATACTTGGGAGCGCAAAGACCAAATGCAGAAAAAGTACCCTCATCTTTTCGCTAACCCTGAATCCCCGTCTCAACCTACGTCCTAAGCTTTGAGGACAAAGCTCTTTTAACGGGGAAAGGATGTCAAACCCATAATTTCTAAGTACAACATTTAACCTTTTTTATTGATTATCTTTGACTTTTAATCGCTTAAGTTTTGACTCTAACAGTTTATCGGAAGTTAAAACGCGTTAACATTTTCTTTTTTGAAAAACATCATCGAGCGCATCTCGGCATCAGTTATTAAATAAATTTAGGCCTTATTTTCTAAGTGTTTCGTGATTTTTAATCACTTTCGATATTAATTTTAGGGTTTTATCTTTTAAATTGCGTTTTTGACCAAACGGAACCCCGGAAACCCGCAATCTTTTCGTGTAAACTCGAGTTATCATCCGTCAAGCATTGTAATGCTAAAAATTTCATTCACCTCCCTTGCTTGTCATGTTGGACGCCTAAGTTCAACCAAATGCAACCATGAGTCTTGAAATTAATTCATGAAGCATCTTTTGGATTTCCCATGCATGTGATCATGTAAGCATAAGATAGTGACTTATGAGGGAGTCACTCTCATGCACTCTTCACTAGTTTGACCTTCCCATGTGACACATACATGTATGTAAGGATTCTACTTGTACATTTGACCTCAACATGACCAACTTATGCATCTATAGTGAACCATGATTTAAAATTTAAACCTATTTGGGTCCTTAAAACTAGTTTTGGCCAAAACCACAAAGGCACACCCCTTTGGTGTGTGTTAGCCACTTGATGCTTCCAACCAAGTCATAAAACCCTAGTTCACTCCTATAAATACATCTCATATCACACACTTAGGGTTATCATTCCCATTTCAAAGCCACCAACATTTTCTTTCTCTCCTCCCTTCTTGCTAACCCACGGCTCAAAACCCCTCACTAGGGTTTGAGTTTCCTTTGATTTCTTACAAGATCCAATCATTTCAAGTTCATTTCCAAGGTTATCTAAGTTATATCCAAGTGTTGTTTGGTTGATTTCCAAGGGTTTTCTCAAGGTTATAAAATTAGGGTTTCTAATTTTATAAGTGGGTTTTATAGATCTAGTCATTTTGGGTATAGATCTTGTGATTCTCTACTTGTTTCTTCATTCTTGTAAGCATTCTTGGCCCATCTCTTGTTTCATTTCTTTTATTCTTATGAATATTGTTCAAGTTTAAGAGTCCATGTGTTTGTGTTACTTTTATAAAAAGAAATGATAAAAATATCTTGACAACTTTTATAAAAATGGAAGTATTATGTTTGTTGTTTTATAAGCTATGGTGAGATGAGTTGAAAAGTGGGTTGCAACAATAGATATGATGAGGTTAGGATAGATTAAGAGTGGTTTTGTTGGTTAGTTTTGGCGAAAAAGAAGTTAGGTTGGACTAGACACTATGGCGGTCTTATGGTTGAGTCTATGGTTAAGTCTATGGTACATATTCGAAAATGTGAGTTGCTGATTGAAAATGTAAAAGAGGTTGTAGGACACTTAAAAATGTTTTCAATAGTCGAAAAAGTAGTTTTTGGATAGCTCGTTTCGTATAGATAGATTTCCGTATATTAAACACTAAAAACGGACTTTAAACGGCCAAGTTATGGCGAAATGAATTTTGAAACACTTTTTGGAAAAACAAATAATGTAGTTGCTGATTGGATTAATAAATAAGGTTTACGGACACTTTCGGGCTTATTTGAGCTTTTAAAACCTTAGCGAAACATATAGAAACCTTAGGATATTAATTGGAAACTTTAGAGATGTCATAAACATTTTTATGAGATGTCGAGACTAACAAAAATGTAGGATTTCTAAAAATGATATATTTTAGCACATATTAGTTAAGTGAACATATGAGTCAAGCGTTTAGGTCGAGATAGTGCGTTTAGGAAATATGGATATATCAATTTATAGGGGACGGTATTAACGTCCCGAAACTAAAAACTTACCCAAAATAGAAAGTTACTAAAAATGGCAATTTTCGGATAAACGTCGGAACTTAACGAAAAACTCTATCATTTTTATTTAGTCATACTTTATTAAATAAACTAAAGCACAAACACACATGGATGTCATTTCTCTTGAAAGCGTATCGCACAAGTTTCGGTTATCTTTCGTTTTCTTAAGACGCGTCGTTTATTTAGGTCGCGTGTAGGATCCTTCGGCTTTATTACTTCTCCGTTGGTTATCGATTCACCACTTGCTTAAGGTGAGTTCATAGCCCCACGTTTTTACCGATTTACAAATGCTTTATACTTTGGGGTGAGAAACATTGTTTGCTTTTAAAATTGGACACAAGTTCTTAACGTGAGTTTTACATGTTTATGTGTTGCCTAAGTTGCTTACAAACCATTATTGCCCGAACTATCATGAACCGTTAGTCACCTATGGCCAATTGGATTGGTTAAGTGAGCGCAAATGAATAAATAGATCTATTGGGACTAATTATCCCTATCTGCTTTGGTTCCCACTTTAACGAAGAAACTAACCAGATATATGTATAGTCGATGTGCGTTTGTGGTGGTCTTTGGTTTTGGGACACCAGTTTAGGGAGGAATACTACTTGTTGTTTGATATGATAGCCATCGTTGTTATTAGCTAAATTTTTTTTTTTTTTCGGTGTCATGAGCTTAGCGTAACAGTAAATACTTTTTATGTGATGTTGTATATGTTATAGTAGTGCATATGTTTAGAAATCTGTGGTCAAACGCTTGTATTAACTTAACTATGAATTCACCAACATTATTGTTGACGTTTTAAACATGTCTTTCTTCAGGTGCTTTGCTTGACTTGTTTCTTGTTGCTAAATAGCAGTCTATGTGCTATGTGCTTCGCCATTTCAAGACTTTATCTGTTGATTTAATAATTGTAATTATCAAACTTTGTATGCTTCTGCTACATTAACTTTCTTTATGACAGGTTGTCTAACTTAAAATTAATTTTCTTTATGCAACGAGTACAAACTATTTTTTAAACGTCAATGATTAGTGGTCGTTCTTTATTGCTCATGTGTTCGTGATTATTATGACGTCTCGCCCTCGAACAAGTTTTCCGTCTAGACCCGTATGGGGGCTGTGACAACATTTAAAGATAATATAATGAAGAAGATTTGGATCTTGAGGGAGGAGGAAAGTGATCACTTATTTATAATTCGTTTATAGATGATACGATTGTTCTTCTCTTGCACTTGATTTAAGAAGAGGGAGAATGAGGAAATTTATCAATTGAAACAAATCAAGTTATGTTAGTGCATCAACGATATGGTGTTTTAGAATGATGGAGAGAAAAATAGATATTAGAAAATTTGGGGCAAAGAGGTTGTGTTTTTCTGATGGGGTGGCCCAGTATTTATAGAAGACAAAAATAGTCGTTACTCTACTGGTGGTCCCGGCGTTCCCTAATATGTTATGGGGCCGCCAGTCCTATAAGGGGGCCGCCCGTAGAGTACATTCCTCATTTTGTCTTTTAGTGGGGAAGGTGTTACCTGTTTTGGAACCTTCCATTTTGGGGAGAAAAATCTGTTTTTTAAATTTAGTGTTTTAATAAAACACTTTATTTTTTGTTATATATTTGGTGTATATATTTTGTAAATACACTTTTGTAGAATTGTACAGGTTTAAAATAAAAAATATTTTCTTGATCCACTAATCATGTTTAATGATTTGTTTATTCCTTACCTTAAGTGATTCAATTCTTAAAAATAGAATTTTACAAATAAGTAATTTTTAACGATTAAATTTATTGTAAACGTTTTTTACATTTTTGTTATTATTCAAACATCGAGAGGTCGAAAATATAAATAACAGTTTTTAGACATTATTTGATTAACAAAGGTACATGAATTACTCATACGTCCCTAAATAAGTGTCCACTATTGACTTTTGAAGTCATTCTTTTGCAACTTTGACCTTAATTATTTCTTTTTGTGTTATATAATACTAGTAGGGTACCCGCGCGTTGCTGCGGCGGGTACTCTATAATTAATTTTTTGGTTGAAAAAAAAGGTTAAAATGACCCGATCAGGTCCGGTTCAACCAATTTTTATTGAATGGTAGAATAAGTAGTCAGACACTATGAACGTTATACTTAAAGAAAACAGTAAAAGGTAGTGACACGAGGCATCGTGTTTAACACGATTATTTTTAAATAGATTCGTCGTCTGTTTCCACAAAGGTACCAACCGTTAAAGTTGTTGTACAGCCGGGACTTGACAAATCTGCCTGAAACCCCCCTATCACAGAAAACTGTGTGCTTCTGATCGAAAAGATTGGTGAAGAACGTATGAATGGAGCTCGTATTTCTTGTGTGATATTGATGTGTGGTATCTCTAGAATGGTTGAGATTGCCTTGAATTTATACACATTTATATTGTAACATATGGTGTAATGGTGCAATGAATATTGGTTAATGACTCATTAATTTGCTTTTATAACTTATTAAAGCAAAATATAATAGCCATTTAAGAGTCATCAATTTGTTGTTATAACTTATTAAAGCAAAACATAACAGCCCATTTAAGAGTGAGATTTCAAACACAAGTCATAACTTTATTTTAACCATTTTTTCCTCCATTCCAACCACCCTTCTTCGAGACTCGATATCTCATTGTCACTAACTCCATTTTGAACATATAATGACTCGTTATAGAGCCTTAAACTTAATAATTATATTCGCCAAATTAACAACTACTTCTCTCTGATTCGTTTTCAGACGTCTTTTATTTGCTATCCGAACCGGTGACCACTCATGTTCTCTGTTGAACCCGTTGGCCCAGTCCGGCGTTCAAAACTATATGTATTAGCATATAAATTGTATAAAGCTTTGTGTGTTTTATTAGTTTGTATAATGCGTAATCATGTACTTCTCATTTTAAAGGTGTTTTAAAAATTAAATTAATTAGTATTGTGTATTTTAATAATAACATTAAATGTGTTGACCAATCAATAAGTATGTGTTGTAAATTGGTTAATTGTACATATTGCATGAATGTTTGTATTATTAAATTTTAACTCTTTCTTGTTTGCATTAAAGATTGTACAATTTGTATCAATCATTGTATTACTTAATTTTTTGCATTGAATGAAAAAAGAGGTGTGTGACAGAATTTTATTATTTGCATAAAATATTATAGAGCATGCATAAAAATTTGTATTACTTAAAAAAACGTGCATTTAATGAAGAGAGGCTTGTGTGTAGAATTTTGATCTTTGCATAAGATGTTGTACATTATGCATTAAATTTTGTATTACTTAAAAAATTACATTGCATTTAATGAAGATAGATGGTCTAAAATGTTTTATATGTAGTATAGATTTGATGCAAAATATATGAATAGATTATGTTTTATATGTATTTTCATTGATATAGTTTTTATTAAGTATTATATAACATAAACAAAATAATTTAAGGTGAAAGTTAATGGAAAAAGACTCTAAAAGTCAACAGTGGACACTTATTTATGGACGGATGAAGTATAAGGTTTCAAACCTGTAGAATAAGAAGATTCCTTTAATTAATTAATCACGGGAAGTGGGTCTATAATTTGGATTAGAATCCTTTAAAGTTGAGTCATCATGATACAATCATCGCTTCACCGACTTAATTGTAATAAAACTTGTTTCTTTTTAATAAAAATTATAGGCCCACTTATTTATTTTCAATTACAATAAAACTTATCTTGATCATCATGTTTGACCATAACTTTAGAGGATCATTTTCCCTATAATTTCTACCCATTTCCAGTTCTATCATATACTACTAACACAAAACTGAAACATCTTAAGTGTTTTAAGCCTTAACAAGATGTATAAACTTGTGTATTGTAATCCAGATCCAAAATTTGTCGTCGCTGCAACTTGAATCCAGAATAAATTGCTAACTTGTGTCTCAACTCTCGACCCATACTAGCCTATATTTGATGGAAAATTGTGATAGGCGTTAGATACAGAATTCTAAAAAAGTGTATGCGATTTTTAGTTTTTTCCTCAGATTATTAGTTATTGCTATTCTAAATTGAAATATTCCAAAATTTGTCGTCGCTGCAACTTGAATCCAGAATAAATTGCTAACTTGTGTCTCAACTCTCGACCCATACTAGCCTATATTTGATGGAAAATTGTGATAGGCGTTAGATACAGAATTCTAAAAAAGTGTGTGCGATTTTTAGTTTTTTCCTCAGATTATTAGTTATTGCTATTCTAAATTGAAATATTTTTTGTAAGTGTTTAATTAGAGAAAAGAAATAGAGCATAAACCGATAAATATATAAGCAAATACTCCCTCCGTCCCAAAATTATTGTTCTCCGACAAAAAACACACAGTTTAATAAAAGTGCATTTATTAGTGCTTTATCTCTCTTACTTTTTGACACAATAACAGTTTTACCCTTAGTTAATTAATTAAAGTCTTCATTAAAGTGTGTAATAATAATTTCAAACAAAGGTAATATAGTAAACTTGATCAAACTTCCTTATCTATTTTTAGTAGTGGAAAATTAAATTGAAACGTCCCAAAAAGAAAACGTGAAAAATAAAAATAGGACGGAGGGAGTATATGCTTATATATTATCGGTTATATGCTCCTATTTCTTTTCATTGACCCCCCAACAAGTCCCCAGTCCCCCCCATCATAATTAATAAAATTACAAAAAATATTTCAATTTTTGAAAGAATAGCAATAACTAATAATATGATGGAAAAAAAATAACATCGCCACTCACTTTTTTAGAATTCTGTATCTAACGCCTAATCACAATTTTCATCAAATATAGGCTAGTATGGGGCGAGAGTGGAGACACAAGTTAGCAAATTTATTCGGGATTCAAGTTGCTGCGACGACAATTTTTGGAATTTTTCAATTTAGAATAGCAATAACTAATAATCTGAGGAAAAAAACTTTAAATCGGCATTCACTTTTTTAGAAATCTGTATCTAACGACTATTTTTTTATAACTCCAATACCAATATAGGCTAGTATGGGTCAAGAGTTGAGACACAAGTTAGCAATTTATTCTGGATTCAAGTTGCAGCGACGACAAATTTTGGATCTGGATTACAATACACAAGTTTATACATCTTGTTAAGGCTTAAAACACTTAAGATGTTTCAGTTTTGTGTTAGTAGTATATGATAGAACTGGAAATGGGTAGAAATTATAGGGAAAATGATCCTCTAAAGTTATGGTCAAACATGATTGATCATGTTAAGTTTATTGTAAGTGAAAATAAATAAGTGGGCCTATAATTTTTATTAAAAGAAAAAGTTTTATACAATTAATTGGTGAACATGATGTATCATGTTTGACTCAACTTTAAAGGATTTTAATCCAAATTATAGACCCACTTCCCGTGATTAATTAATTAAAGGAATCTTCTTATTCTACAGGTTTGAAAACCTTATACTTCTTCCGTCCAATAAATAAGTGTTCCACTGTTGACTTTTTGAGTTCTTTTTCCATATACTTTCACCTTAATTATTTTGTTTTATGTTTATATAATAATTACTATTATACTATACCAAAATGAAGAATACATATATAACCAATAATATCATATATTTTGCATCAAATCTATCTTCTAATATAAAACATTTTAGACCCTCTCTCTTCATTAAATGCAATGCAATTTTTTTTTTATTTTTTATAGTAATTACAAATTTAATGGCATGATGTACAACATCTTATGCAAAGATCAAAATTCTACACACAAGCCTCTCTCTTCATTAAATGCATGTTTTTTTAAGTAATACAAATTCTTATGCATGCTCTATAATATTTTATACAAACAATAAAATTCTATCACGCACCTCTTTTTTTATTCCAAAGCCCCCCCCCCCCAACAACCCTTCTTACACCACTGAATGTACAAATTGTACAATCTTTAATGCAAACAAAAAGAGTTAAAATTTAATAATACAAACATTTATGCAATATGTACAATTAACCAATTTACAACACATACTTATTAATTGGTCAACACATTTAATGTTATTATTAAAACACACAATACTAATTAATGTAATTTTTAAAACACTTTTAAAATGAGAAGTACATGTTTACGCATTGTACAAACTAATAAAACACACAAAGCTTTATACAATTTATATGCTAATACATATAGTTTTGAACGCCGGATTGGGCCAACGGGTTCAACCGAGAACATGAGTGGTCACCGGTTCGGATAGCAAATAAAAGACGTCTGAAAACGAATTGGAGAGAAGTAGTTGTTAATTTGACGAATATAATTATTAAGTTTAAGGCTCTATAACGAGTCATTATATGTTCAAAATGGAGTTAGTGACAATGAGACATCGAGTCTCGAAAAAGGGTGGTTGGAATGGAGGAAAAAATAGTTAAATAAGTTATGACTGTTGTGTTTGAAATCTCATCTTAAATAAATGGGCTGTTATGTTTTTTGCTTAATGAGTTATAAACAACAAATTTGATGACTCTTAAATGGCTATTATTATTTTGTTTATAAGTTTATAAAAACAAAATTTATTGTGTCATTAACCAATATTGATTGCACTATTACACCATATGTTACAATATAAATGTGTATAAATTCAAGGCAATCTCAACCATTCTAGAGATACCACACATCAATATCACACAAGAAATACGAGCTCCATTCATACGTTCTTCACATTCCTTTTAGTTCAGCAAGCACATAGTTTTTCTGTGATCTTTAGGAAAGTTTGTCAAGTACGGCTGTAATAAACTTTGTACGTTGTACCTTGGGGAAACTAGCGTACGAATCTATTATTAAAGAATTCGTGTTAAAACACGTGACTACGTGTCACGAAACCTTTTACTGTTTTCTTTATTTATCGTTCATAGTGTCTGACTTCTGATTCTACCCATTCTATAAAAATGGGTGAACCGGGCCTGATCGGGGTCATTTTACTTTTTTTTCACCGATTAATTATAGAGTACCCGCCGCTGCAACGCGCGGGTACCCTACTAGTATTATATAACACAAAAAGAAATAATTAAGGTCAAAGTTGCAAAAGAATGACTTCAAAAGTCAATAGTGGACACTTATTTAGGGACGGATGGAGTAATTCATTACCTTTGTTAATACAAATAATGTCTAAAAACGTTATTTATATTTTTCGACCTCTCGATGTTTTGATAATAACAAAATGTAAAAACGTTTACGATAAAATTAATCGTTTATAAATTACTAATTGTAAAATTCTATTTTTAAGATTAATCACTTAAGGTATGGATAAACAAATCATTAAACATGATTAGTGATCAAGAAAATATTTTTTTTAAACCTTACATTTCTACAAAAGTGTATTTACAAAAATATATACACAAAATATTTATTCATAAAAGAAATATTTTATTAAAACACTAAATTTAAAATCAGATTTTTCCCCTCAAAATGAAAGGTTCCAAAACAGATAACATCTTCCCCACTAAAAGTACAAAAAAGAGGGCGTATCTCGAGCGGCCCCCTTATAGGCCTGGTTGGACCCTCTAACATATTAGGACAGCCGGGGACAACAGCAGTATAGAGCTAAGACTATTTTTGTCTTCATATTAATACAGGATAACTCCATCTGAAAAACACAACCTCTTGCCACAAATTTTCTCAGATCTATTTTTCTCTCTTCTTTCTAAAACACATATCTTGATCACTAACATATCTTGATCTTGTTTCAAGTGATTAATTTCCTCTTTCTCCCTTCTTCTAATCAAGTGCAAGAGAAGAACAATCGTATTCATCTATAAACGAATTATTATTAAGTGATCTCTTTCCTCCTCCTCAAGATCACAAATCTTCATTATATTTTCTTTATTGTTGTCACACCCCCAGACGGGGCCTAGACGGAATACTTGTTCGAGGGCGTGACGTCATAATAATCCGAACACAGAGCAATAAAGAACGACCACTAATCATAGACGTTTAAAAAATAGTTGTACTCGTTGCATAAAGAACAATTTAATTCTAAGTTTTACATATTCCGGTCATAAGATAAGTTAAAATGTAGCTGAAGCATAACAATTGTTTGATTAATGACCAATGGAGTATATAAATAGATAAGTCTTGAAATTGGCGAAGTCACATAGCACATTGACTATATTTAGCATCAGAATCAAGTCAAGCTATTGCCACCGAGGAAATACATAGTTTAAAACGTCAACTATATGTTGGTGAATTCTTAGGTTTTAATGTTTTTTCAAGAGTGGTCACAAGATTTCCAATCATATGCAGACTACTATAACAGATACTTACATAAATTCACATATAAAGTATTTACTGTTTCACTCAAGCTCATAGAAACCGATGCCTAATTACAACCAGGGCATATAATATCATGCCAACATAGTTTCCTGCCCTTAACTGGTGTCCCAAACCACAAGACAATCACACAACGCACATTCGACATGACCATATATCTGTTTGTTCTTCGTTAAAAGTGGAACCATATGAGCAGATAGGGATACTTAGTCCCAAATAGATCTATTTATTCAATTCGCGTCCACTTAAACCAATCCAATTGGCCATAGGTGACTAACGGTTCATGATAGTTTGGGCAATAATGGTTTGTAAGCAACTTAGGCAACACATAAACATGTAAAACTCACGTTAAGAACTTGTGTCTAATTTTAAAAGCAAACAATGTTTCTCACCCCAAAGTATAAAGCATTTGTAAATTGGTAAAAACATGGGGCTATGAACCTTCTCCTTAGCCA
This sequence comes from Tanacetum coccineum, assembly GCA_026074375.1. Taxonomy (NCBI): domain Eukaryota; kingdom Viridiplantae; phylum Streptophyta; class Magnoliopsida; order Asterales; family Asteraceae; genus Tanacetum; species Tanacetum coccineum. The sequence continues at coordinate 49,557 of BQNB010000652.1, read as the reverse complement.
AGTGGGTGATTCGTATAAACCACGGAGAAAGAAGTAATAAAGCTGAGGATCCTACACGCTACCTAAATAAACGACGGTCTTAAGAACAAAAATATACAGAAACTTGTGCGATACCGCTTTTCAAGGAGAAAAGCATCCCATGTGTTTGTGCTAGGTTTATTTAATAAAGTATGACTAAATAAAATGATAGAGTTTTTCGTTAAGTTCCGACGTTTATCCGAAAATTGCCATTTTTAGTAACTTTCTATTTTGGGTAAGTTTTTAGTTTTGGGACATTAATACCGTCCCCTATAAAGTGATATATCCATAATTCCTAAATGCACTATCTCGACCTAAACACTTAACTCATATGTTGTTTACTTAACTAATAAGTGCTAAAATATTTCTGTTTTAGGAAATCCTCTTTTTGTTAGTCTCGACATAACATAAATATGTTATGTCATTTTCTAAGTTTCTTATTTAATTCCTAAGGTTTTATTATGGTTCTCGCTAAGGTTTTTTAAAAGTCAATAAGCCCGAATGTTTCCGATAAACCTTATTTATTAATCCAATCAGCAATACATTATTTGTTTTTCCAAAAAGTGTTTCATAACTCATTTTCTGTTTCATAACTATGGCCGTTTAAACGTCCCTTTAGTGTTTTAATCATTAAAAAATCTATCTATACGAAAACGAGCTATCCAAAAAACTATTTTTAGACTATTATAAACACATTTTTAAGTGTTCCTTTCAAACTCATTTACAATTTTCAATCATCAACTCATATTTCAAATATGTACCATTACTTAACCATAGATAACCATAAGACCGCCATTGTGTCTAGTCCACCAACCTATATCTTGTTCGCCAAAACTAACACACAATACCACTCTTTATATATCATTACCTCATTTATATATTGTTGCAAACTTTTCAACTCAATTCTCTCCTTAGCTTATAAAACAACAAACATGATACTTCCATTTTTATAAAAGTTGACAAGATATTTTTATCATTTCTTTTTAAAAAGTAACACAAACACATGGATTCTTAAACTTGAACAATATTCATAAGAATAAAAGAAATGAAACAATAGATGGGTCAAGGATGCTTACAAGAATGAAGACACAACTAGAGAATCACAAGATCTATACCCAAAATTACTAGATCTATAAAACCCACTTATAAAATTAGAAACCCTAATTTTATAACATTGAGAAAACCTTTGGAAATCAACTAACCAATACTTGGATATACCATGGAAACCCTTGGAAATGAACTTATAACACTTGGATCTTGGAAAGAATCAAAGAAAAGGGGGAACCCTATAAAGGGTTGTTGGGCCGTGAGTTTCAAGATAGGAGAAAGAGAGATGAAAGATTTTTATGAGGCTTGGAAATGATATGAGAAACCCTAAGTGTGAGAATGTATGGTATTTATAGGGAAAGATTAGGGCAAGGGGTCTTGTTTGTGGCATCTGTTAACCATAAGATTCACAAACAAGAGAATGATTCGGAGGAAGGTGAGGTATGAAATAATACGTTGCAATATATTAGAGAGAGAAAAGAAAGAGTGTGTGTGTTTTCTAGAGAGAGAAACACCACACACTTATGAGACCAATGTTTTTCCTCACCCCTCAATGGAAGTATAGAGGGGATATATATAAGACGCGGGTACACACATCTGCTTACTACACGTGATATTTCTAGTCCTGCGTGTACAGCTAATGTAATATAATGTTAAATTCTCGTATTAGCCTACATATTTTAAGGATAACAATCTCTCTCCAATTATGTGGGGCACGGAATTACTTACAATGTTCCATAACAAGTACAATTACAATACATAATGAAATGACATCCAACGCGATTCCATTGCTGAAGATGACGTCCTTGTCTTCTAGTCTTGATACTTGTACTCCAGCTTGGATCTTCTATGTCTTGACTTGTTCTGGAACCATTGTAGTATGCATGAGTTGGATTAACTTCCCCCCAAATCATGCAGCATGTCTTAAAAAGCTTTTTTCATAGACTTCTTTTTGGCAAAGTTTCTGAATCAGCTTCCCCCCAAACCAACATCCGTATCTTTAGCAGATTCTGAAACGTTGATGTAGCTTGAACGATCTTCTAACATTGACATTTAAAGTGAACAGCGGAATTTAGTAGAAGAAACAGTCAACCACAATAAGTAGATCATGTCCCGGGCTATATATATCCCCTCCATACTTCCATGGAGAGGTGAGGAAAAACATTGGTCTCATAAGTATGTGGTGTTTCTCTCTCTAGAAAACACACACACTCTTTCCTTTCTCTCTCTAATAAATGGCAACTTATTATTTCTATCCTCCTACGACCTCCGGTTTCATGTATCTTGTCTTTGTGTATTTATGGTTAACATTGGTACAGAGGTGCAGGGGGTGTATTGTATTTGTGTTTGTTTTGTGGGTAAAATTCGTGGCTTGATTGTTTTATTTTTTTTGGTTTGAAAAATAAAAGGTTTGATCTTTGTTTGTGGTCAAAGGTGTTAAAGATTTGTACTTTCTGGCTTAGAACTATCCCTTGCATCATTACTTGGTAGTTTTAACATCATTTCATGGCTTACAAGAAAGTTTGAAGATTTTTTTCTTGGCTGCATTTTGTCTATTGTAGGGTGTCTTGATTGCGTTTTGCTTTGCGGGTTCGTTTATTTTGCTTTCCTGCGATTTGTCAGAGAAACAGAAGTTATGCTGTTTGTCGTTTTATGAAGGAATCGTATGACGTTTTGTTCCTTCTTATTAGGCTTTGCGTTTTGGTTCTGCGTTTTTGGTTATTGAGTTTTGGTTTTGCGTTTTAGTTCTGCGTTTTGGTTATTGCGTTTTCCCTCTGCGTTTTGCCTCTGCATTTTGGTTGATTTTACAGGTTGAGATTTGCCATTGCATTTTGCCTAATTGAAGACCCTTATTGCGTTTTGCCTAGGGGAGACTCTGTCCATTTCATTTCTTGGTTGTGTTTTGCCTCAAGATTTGACTGCGTTTTGCCTAAGGCTCTTCACTGCGTTTTTTGTCTTCAAACCAAATCAATTAACAACACTAAAAGGCCTTATCACATCAAGTTTGGACTAGACGATGTTGGAATCGTTAAAGGTCTTCAAAATATCATTTTGTCATTGTTTAACGACACTTCACGTACAAAACACAACAAACACGGTTACATAACACTACAAACGATCTGAATAAGTTCACTTAAACGTCCCAAAACCGGCTTTGGAATTTGATGTAAATGAGAAGTGATCACGAAGTGTTTATTGTACCAATTTTTGGTTTGATTGTGGGTTTCTCGGATGGGGTTTACTTATTTCATCATCGAGATTTCTTCTATTTTATACACTTTCTTAAACCTTAAATATCGATCGATGACTTGCTTGAACGTGATACCAGTTATGATTGAGTCTTGAATTATCTAGATTACCAGATGTCAATGGGCGGTTTGGGTGAAGACCTGGAATATCTATCACTTAAAGGAGTTACATTGTAGTGCTCAGTGTCAACACGCTAGAAGCCGTGTGGATAATTTCAAAGAGGTTAATGTACTATTTTTTACTTTTGATGTTGCGGCTATATGGTACTAAGAGGCTGTCCTCTTTGCATCGTTTCTTCATCTACAATAGTGCATGCTTAAGTAACAAAAGTTGGGGTAATGTTATTTCATTTTCATATTTAGTATATCGGGTTTACTTCACTAGTGGTCACAGCAATTGCCGAAAGAATACGAGGGTTGTTAAGTTAGCCAGAGAGTATAAAGGTTGAGATGTGAATAGCACCTTACAGGATATTTAAAGCTAGTAAAGTAAATGATACTTCACAGGTTATCAGCAAAATCTTTCAAAGTTCTCAATGTCTTTCATAACTTTTTCAGATTGGTGCTTTATGTCATTGAACTTCTCGTTTTGTTGGGCGTACACGTCAATGGTGCTTCCGAGAGTTCGAAATCCATCATGGGGGAATACTGTTTTTGTTACTTGATACTTTGTATGTTATAGTTGTCAACTTCCTGGGGGGAAGTAGTGTATTCTACTTCACTTAGTATGGTTGTGAAGTATTCTTGCATGCGTGACAAGATATTGTTGTGATCTATTGCATGTTCCCCCGTAAAACGGATATTCACCGCCATGACTCCGAAATGTATGATACAGTATAGAAGCAGTATTAGTTGGTGTGGTTGACTGATTCTTCTACAAAATTCCGCTGTGCACTTTAAATGTCAATGTTGAGATCATTCAAGCTTACATCAAACGTTTCAGATTCTCGATAAGTACGGTTGCTTGGTTTGGGGGAAGCTTGATTCAGAAACTTTTTTCACCAAAAGAAGTCTATGAAGAAAGCTTTTTAAGACATGCTGCATGATTTGGGGGAAAGTTAATCCAACTATGCATACTACAATTGGTTCCAGAACAGTCATGGGACTTAGAAGTTCCAAGCTGGAAATACAAGTATCAAGACTAGAATGGACAAAGACGTATTCTTCAGCATTGAAGCGCGATGTTGTCATTTCATTATGTTGTATTTGTACTTGTTAGGAACATTGGAAGTAATTACGTTAATGCCAACATATTGGGGGGAAGATTGTTAGCCTTGAAAATATGTTCTCAGACCTATATACAGAATTACTGTTGTTTTCATTAGCCGGAAAGCTCTAGGACTAGAAATGTCAAGTGTAATAAAGTAAGATGTGTCCTCGGGCTATATTCACCTCCCTCGCTTACTTCATGGAGGGGTGAGGAAAAACATTGGTTTCATAAGTGTGTGGGTTTCACTCTCTAGAAATCATTTACACACTCTTTCTTTCTCTCCTCTTAATTAATGGCAAATTATTATTCATTATCCTCCCGACTCCGGATATGTATTGTTATGTGAATCTTATGGTTAACAATTGGTATCAGAGCTGCAGGGGTGTATTGTATTTTATAGGTAAAATTCGTGGCTTGATTGTTTTATTTTTTTTTGTTCAAAAAATAAAGCAAGAAAAATCAAGGTTTGATCTTTGTTTGTGTTATTAAAGGTGTTTAGATCTTGTACTTCCCCAGGCTTAGACTATCCTTGCTTCATGACTTGGTTAGTTTTAACATCATTTCGTGGGCTTACAAGGAAAGTGTGTAGATTTTTTATTGGCTACGTTCTTGTCTATTTGAAGGGTTGTTGTTCTTGATTGTGTTTTGCTTGCGGTTGCGTTTTGCTTCCTTGTGATTTGTAAGAAGAAGTATGTTCCCCTGCCGTTCTTGGTTTTTGCTCATTTTGTAAATGACAACATACTGCATTTTGTCTTATTAGGCTTTGCGTTTTGGTTCTGTGTTTTGCCTCTGCGTTTTGGTTATTGCGTTTTGGTTCTGCGTGTTGGTTCTGCGTTTTGCCTCTGCATTTTGGTTCTGCGTTTTGCCTCTGCATTTTGGTTATTGTATTTTGCCTCTGAGTTTTGGTTGATTTTACAGGTTGAGATTTGCCATTGTGTTTTGCTAATTGTTGACCCTTTATTGCTTTTTGCCTAGGGTGAGAGGACTCAGTCCATTTAATTTCTTGATTGCGTTTTTTTGCCCTCAAGATTTGACTGCGTTTTGCCTTAAGGCTCTTCACTGGCGGTTTTGGTCTATACCAACATCAATTAACAACATAAATTGCTATCACAGTCAAGTTTGAACTTGCAATGGTGATCCGTTAAGTTCATTCAAAATAACCATTTGGCCTAGGTTAAGACATTCACTGAACTACAACAAACAAACACGATACATAATCACTACAAACGATCCGAATATGATTACACCTTTAAGTCAAAACGGCTTTGGAATTTAGATTCAAATGTCAAGTGATCACGAAGTTTATTTGGTATCCCTTATTTGAGTGTGAAGTGGGTTTCACGGAGGCGTTTACTTATTTCATCATCGAGACTTCCTTCTATTTTCTACCTCTTTCCTTAAACCCAATCTATCGATTGATGACTTGCTTGAATGTATACAGTTATGATTGGACGTGAATTATCTTGTTACCAAAAGTCAAGGGGCGGTTGGGTGAGACCGGATATCTATCACTTAATGGAGTTACATTGTTCGTACTCAAGAGTCACACGCACAGTAGCCGATTGGATAGTTCAAGAGGTGATGTACTAATTATTCTTTTGATGTTGGGTCTATGGACTAAGAGACGTTCCTCTGGCATCGTTCTTCAATCTCAATAGTGCATGCTTAAGTACAAATTTGGGGAATGTCTACTTCATTTTTCAAGTTTGGTATATCGGGTTTTACTTCACCAGTAGTCGGTCACAGTCGTAATAGCTAGATATAATCGAGGTTGGTAAAGTTAGCCAGAGAGGTATAAGGTTGCGATGCGTAAACAACAACCCACACGGTTATTTATAGCTACTAAACGTTCAATGATACTTCTCAGTATCAGCAAATCTTTCAAAAGTTCTTCAAGGTCTTTTCATAATTTTCAAGACTGTTGCTTATTACAAGAACTTCTGTGTATATGGTCGTACACGTCAATGATGCTTCCGAGAGTTCAAAACCATCATGGGGGAATACACGTACTTTGATACTTTGATGTTATCAGGTCAACTTCTAGGGGAAGGAAGTGTTTTATACTACCTCACTTAGTATGGTTTGTGAAGATATTTGCATGCGTGACGTGTTTAATATACGGAAATCTATCTATACAAAACGAGCTATCCAAAAACTACTTTTTCGACTATTGAAAACATTTTTAAGTGTCCTACAACCTCTTTTACATTTTCAATCAGCAACTCACATTTTCGAATATGTACCATAGACTTAACCATAGACTCAACCATAAGACCGCCATAGTGTCTAGTCCAACCTAACTTCTTTTTCGCCAAAACTAACCAACAAAACCACTCTTAATCTATCCTAACCTCATCATATCTATTGTTGCAACCCACTTTTCAACTCATCTCACCATAGCTTATAAAACAACAAACATAATACTTCCATTTTTATAAAAGTTGTCAAGATATTTTTATCATTTCTTTTTATAAAAGTAACACAAACACATGGACTCTTAAACTTGAACAATATTCATAAGAATAAAAGAAATGAAACAAGAGATGGGCCAAGAATGCTTACAAGAATGAAGAAACAAGTAGAGAATCACAAGATCTATACCCAAAATGACTAGATCTATAAAACCCACTTATAAAATTAGAAACCCTAATTTTATAACCTTGAGAAAACCCTTGGAAATCAACCAAACAACACTTGGATATAACTTAGATAACCTTGGAAATGAACTTGAAATGATTGGATCTTGTAAGAAATCAAAGGAAACTCAAACCCTAGTGAGGGGTTTTGAGCCGTGGGTTAGCAAGAAGGGAGGAGAGAAAGAAAATGTTGGTGGCTTTGAAATGGGAATGATAACCCTAAGTGTGTGATATGAGATGTATTTATAGGAGTGAACTAGGGTTTTATGACTTGGTTGGAAGCATCAAGTGGCTAACACACACCAAAGGGGTGTGCCTTTGTGGTTTCGGCCGAAACTAGTTACAAGGACCCAAATGGGTTCAAATTTTAAATCATGGTTCACTATAGATGCATAAGTTGGTCATGTTGAGGTCAAATGTACAAGTAGAATCCTTACATACATGTATGTGTCACATGGGAAGGTCAAACTAGTGAAGAGTGCATGAGAGTGACTCCCTCATAAGTCACTATCTTATGCTTACATGATCACATGCATGGGAAATCCAAAAGATGCTTCATGAATTAATTTAGAGCTCAAGGTGTTTTGGTCTTGAGTTTTTTGCGTCCGATATGTCAAGAGAGGGAGGTGAATGAAATTTTTAGCATTACAATGCTTCACTGATGATAACTCGAGTTGACACGAAAAGATTGCGGGTTTTCGGGGTTCCGTTTGGTCAAAAACGCGAAAAACGCAATTTAAAAGATAAAACCCTAAAATTAATATTAGAAGTGATTAAAACTCACGAAGCACTATGAAAAGTTAAAATATCTCATATAAGGCCTAAATTTATTTAATAACTGATGTCGGGACGCGCCCGATGACGTTTTTCAAATTTACATGGTTTAACTTCCTGGTAAACTGTCAGATTCAAGCGTAACATGTAAAAGTCAAAGATAATATTCGGAAAGGTTTAAAATGTTGACCTGAAATTTATGGGGTGTGACATCCTTTCCCCATTAAAAGAGCTTTGTCCTCAAAGCTTAGGACGTAGCTTGAGACGCGGATTCAGGGTTAGCGAAAAGATGAGGGTACTTTTTCTGCATTTGGTCTTCGCGCTCCCAAGTATACTCGGGACCTCCTCTGGAATTCCAACGGACCTTCACGATTAAGTAATTACAAACATGGTCGATCTTTTGGTATTATTCTCATCCTTAAAACCATTTGAAATTTCTCCGCCCCCCCCCCCTAATATGTACATCGATATTTGATAAATATTTAGCACATGAAGGGAGAAGCTTGCACTTGAGTCCTTTAAATTCACATCTTTAGCCATATATTTTAATCACATTTTCTTCCCTTATCAAAAATGTCAAACCTCTTGATATTTTAGATATCAATTGATTCAAATATTCATGGTTTTAGGGAAAAAATGTCCAATTATTAACAAGCCGATTATTGGAACATTTTAATGCTCCCCCTCAAATTATGATTTTTTTAATTTCACCCGAAAATTTTAATATTAAAATTTTAAATATGGAATAAATATGGTATTTGAGTGCGTTAATTTAAAAAAATTTGAATTTACTAAGAAATTTTTGAAAAATTCGCACTCAAATACTATATATATGCCTAATTCTAGTCTTACACTACGTATGTACATATTCACAAATTTATAATATACGAGAAATTGACCTGAAATGGAGTAGGACACAATATGACAAAGTCATATTGTCCGTTCAAGCAGCCTGAAGTCATTTCCGTATTCTCTTCCTCCAACAAACTTTTCCAGATTCCTCATTAACCTTCTTTCAAAGAGCTGCTGATCGATTGCCTTGATCATGATGCGAGACCTTTTCCTGTCTAGTTTACTCCATCTTCTTTTTGGCAAGTAATCCATCTCCAAGCTGGAAGCAATATCATGAAGAACCCTTCGAACAGATGAGAGTGTGCCGTCACAGAACTTGTAGAGTTCATCCGAGCGCATCAACCTGTTTCTTTTGAACTTGTCTTGATATATGATTCCTTGTGGATTGTTGTATGCAGTGTATGGGGCCATTTTGGTGATGTCAGACCTGAACGTCTCAGGCTTGGTGATATTAAGCTTCTTATGGTAGCTTTCGACTCCCAATTGAAGATCTTCCACCCGCTTAAGAATGACAACTCGTCTGGTAAACATCCGCAATGCTACGTTCAAGTCGTAAAGATCATCTCTTTCCAAATTGGATAGCTTTTTCTAAATCAAGAGAAGAAGCATGTCTTCAATATCACGCAGATTAAGTCTTGAGAAGTCTCCTTCCTTGAACTTGTAGAGCTTTTAATTTTCTCGTCGAACTTCAATCTCTTCTAAATACCCATAGTCATACCACTTCATAACTTTAACTCTGGTTACTGCAATAATTCTCTTTTTGGAGTAAACATCATGTGAGGACTTCCAGTGGTATGTGTATGTATAGAATCGTTTTTGTTTCGGACCCCAGTGAGAAGTTCCCCAGACAACATGTTTGTCATATGCTACCTTCACTGGACTCCATAACGTTTGAACCATGTCTTCGATCCCTTCAATGTTATCGTACTTAGCAGCCTTGGTTTTTGTTGTAGAAGTTGTGTATTTCCCGCTAGAGCTTCCACCTTTCAGATACTCGAGGTCGTTGTTGAAGAAGTAGTTAGTATGAACTACTTGACGACCTTGATCTTCAATTAATGGTAGCGGCTTGCTAAGATCAAAAGGATATTCATGTCCTTCTGGATTATGCCAATCAAGTTTATCGGTAACAGCCTTATAACACTCTTCAGAATGAAATTCGAGTTCCACTCGGCTTTTGCATGTCCCTTTGAGTAGATTGAAAGCCGGTCCAACAAGATGTTCTTGTGTCAGATTCTCAATCTTCATATTATACAAGACATATGCTGAGAATTCGACGGGATTTCTCATCAGCTCATCGAAGGTAGTAGGAGGTTTTCTTGTTTTCGCCATTTTGCTAATCCAAGTCTGAGGAGGTCTGAAATCAATTTGCTTTCCATCATTCCAATCACGATCAGGAGTTGGATGTAACACCCCCAAAATCTGATATGCAGCGGAATGGTAACATTGGGGTTGCTACATCAAACAGTCAAACAATAAGATATAGGAAACGAACTAAAAATGGCGTTTTAAACAAGACATTCGATGCATTATTGCAAAATCAGAGTTTATACTTGGTCATAAAGTTTTGAAAAGAAAGGGGACATATACATAAGTTATTTAAACATAAGCTTAATAATCCAAAGACGGCATAAGTTATTTATAGGATCAATAGTTGATCGAATTTAATTAAACACAGAATCTGTATTTATCGATATCCATCACGGCTCCCCTTCCAAGCTTATATTGAGGGACTGAAAATAAATATGCTAAAGGTAACACAAAGGGTCTGAGTGAATTATAGGTTTATAAGTAAAAGTATGGGACCACAAAGATTCTAAGTAATGAGGGACTAAGTACATATTCGAAGTCCAAAAAATGTCTTATTGCACTAAGCCTATGACCCCGCAAGCCTTAATGTTTTTGCCCCAAGGAGGGTAGGGTGTCTGCCAAAACAACTACAAGTTATTCTAATGTAAATGCACCATGGTCAATTGTGACAGAAATTAAGGTGGGGATTGTAGTCCCGATCGATCTATCCACAACACCTACGCTCACAATAGTGCGTAATTGACGGTTCTGATTGGTAGGGATTAGATGGGCACTGTGGTAACTTCGCAATAATATGCAGGTAATTAATCTGGATAGCATACAGTTTAAAAACAAAACATAGTGTCGGTAGTAAACAAGCTTGTAATTCACCCGTTAGTGTTTATAAAACTAAGGAGTATAGGCAAATGGGGGCTATGAACTCACCTAGATGTGAAGTGAGAAAAAATCAGGAAAAAATGGCAGAAAAACGTTTAACGAGAAATATCCGAAAGTCAACCTAAGTAAATATGGGTCGTTTCAGTACTCAAGTACGGTTCGTCTAATAATCCATTGTTACAATCTATGAGTTAATCACTTTACTATTCGTTTGGTCTATCCTTATTAAGAGGTCTATGACATGACGGATACGAGGAGTTAGGACACTTTTAATCATAAATCCAACAACTCGTCGGATAAGCCATCGAAGAGCCTCATTTGAAACTCTCTATATTATAGCACTTTTGATAACCACAATAATATTCTATTTATAGCATTCAATCACCATCTAAATGGTTTAGCGGGAAAAACATAATTTTATAATTGTAAAGATTTATAAATATCTGATAATAATGTAATTATAGTTATCTGGTAGGGTTATTAGTTATCCTGGTAGTGTTATTTCTACTGGTAGTATATTAGTTTCTCCTGGTAGTGTTATTACTACTGGTAGTATATTAGTTTCTCCTGGTAGTGTTATTTACTACTGGTAGTATATTAGTTTCTCCTGGTAGTGTTATTACTACTGGTAGTATATTAGTTTCTCCTGGTAGTGTTTTACTACTGGTAGTATATTAGTTTATTTTCTAGTCTGACCGACTATAATGACCCACTAATCACATTTTTCATGATCGGGTTCTAAGAGAATTTATGCGAACGATATTTTGAACACACCTTTCCAGTTCTGTCCGAGACCCGAAACCCGGCCGAAATGGCGAAAAAGCACTCGCATCAGATCTGATGGCAGTGTATTAATTACCAAACAGCCAGATTTTGCCCCCGCCTTACGACCCGTTATCACTCGCTTTTAGACTTAAAGAACAGCGAGAAGAAGTAAAACGACCTTCCGAACGACTTTCATGTTATGGCCGAAGGCCGAAACGGACTCGAAAGTGCCGCAAATACCATCTTAAAATCCTGACAGAAACCACTAACTTAACAAATGCTGGATTTTTATACCTCGAATATATACCTCGTTTTCGCTTTAACTTTTTCGTTATAAATCCGTTTGACAAGTCTTACCACGAACTACTACGATGGGTACACTGCCGTTAAAGTGTTATTTTGGTTTTGAGTCATGGCAAAATATAAATTTAAAAACTTTGAAATACTATATAAAGTTCACCACACAACGACTACATAAGGATTTCAAAGTTGACACTATTTCACGAGTGAGAATTTGATATTCAAGAACATCAATCTCTTCCTCATGACGGATGCGACGGACTTGACCTTCTCGATCAATTCGAATAGACGAAATGATGTCCTCAATGGAGGAGAGTTGCTTTGACATGGACATCGAAGGGGATACCATATGGCAATATCAATAGTCTCTATCTATTGGTAAGACTCATGTGTCTCTTCACAAGGAGTGTCAAGAATTTAAGCAAAATTCCTCAGAGTGTAGGAGGAAATTTGATTTTGAATCACAAAATGGACAAACATTTGACCTTTGTCAGTATAATTGATTTGATATAGACTATAGAAACTCGAGTATGAAGCTGATGGACAAATTTGTTCATTGAATTTCTAGGAGGTACATTCGAACTCAACAACATGAAAACAGAAGGAGTTCCGAACATAGTTTAGATTAGCGCATAATTGTCAAAAATAACACCGACCTCTCATGGATATAGCATTCTTCAAGGTTCATTAGTTTTTCTCTTATTGGAGTACGGAATTCATGTGAGATTTTAGGGATATAGTGTCTTGTATTTTTGTAGTCTTCAGATGATTTTCGAGGATTCAATTCCATTATCACTATAAGTGATAAAAATGAAATTTCTCCATCAAATAACTCATTTCTCTTAACTTAACCTCTAAAACCTAAACTTATCTTAAATTACTAACACAAAAATACGTATACGTATAAATACTTACACATTTAACACAAAAACGCTAAAATCTCAATAACCATTTCCTCGTCACTCAAAAGTGAACGAAATGAGCTCAACAAATTTTAACACAAATCCAATCCTAATGAGACGATCACGCTCAATGGATTGATTATCCAATCTCACATATCCCACACAAACATATATAAACACGTATAACACATAAAATCACATAAACCGTACATTGCAACAGACACATAAGTCAACACTAATGGTTTGACTAACCTGCTCAAGTCACGGTTGTTACACTATGTCTACGGGAAGCATATTAGTTGTACATTGTATCCTAGTAGTTCTATTTGTACAAAATTGAAAGAAAAATAGAAAATCCCCAATTTCAATTTTTGGTGTTCATCATGAACCCTAGACTCAAATTGAAAGAAATGACTTACAATTGATGATCTTTAAGATGTTGTGAATGATTGTTGATGTTGATTTTATCTTTAATTCGTGTTTTAGCGGTTGATTTTGAGTTTTTAGGTGAAATGGGTCGTGTTCGTCAATGGCAGCATGAAGGGGGTGTTTGTTTTGTGTTTTGAAATTTTTTGTTTAAGTGTTTCATTAAAGGTTTATGGAATGTGTTCCATCATTCCTAAACCAAGACGTAGATATTTAATTGATTCATGTTTAAGGGGTTTAGTAAGAATGTCAGCAATATTGTCGACGGACAGCACTTTTTTGATTGAGATATGTCCTTTTTGGACATTATCACAAAGAAAGTGGTGACAAATTTCGATGTGTTTGGTATGAGAATGTTGCACCGGGTTTTTGCAAAGGTCAATCGCACCTTTGTTGTCGCACATGATGGGAACATTGTCAAGTTGTACGTCGTAGTTGATGAGAGCTTGTTTCATCCATAGTGCTTGTTGACATGCCTTTCCGGCGCTTATGTATTCAGATTCGATAGTGGATATAGCAAGAACGGTTTGTTTCTTCGAGAACCAAGATGTTAAACAACATCCTACGAACGTATAAATACCACTAGTGCTTTTTTGGTCCACATAATCTCCCGCATGATTAGAGTCGGCATATACTATGGTTTCTATGCCGGTCCCCTTAGGATACAATAATCCTAAGTGCGTAGTGCCTTTAATATATCAGAAGATACGCTTAACCGCTTCAAGGTGTGAGGTTTTGGGAGCCTCTTGGAAGCGGGCACAAAGGCAGACACTAAACATGATATCAGGCCTACTTGCCGTTAGGTATAATAATCTACTTATCATGCTTCGATACTTGGTACTATCTACCGAGTCACACTCTTCATCTTTCGTGAGTTTAGTATCGGAGGACATGGGGGTTTTCATTGGTTTATAATCTTCTAGACCAAATTTCTTAAGCATTTCTTTAATATACTTAGATTGATTAAAGAATATACCATCTTCCATTCGTTTAATTTGTAATCCAAGGAAGAAGTTAAGTTCACCCATCATGCTTATCTCAAACTCGTCATGCATGATTTTGGCAAATTCATCACACATGTCTTGACAAGTCAAACCAAATATGATGTCATCGACATACATTTGAACAATGATGAGATTTTAACTTTTCATCTTAGTAAAAAGAGTGTTATCTACCATTCCCATTTTATATTCATGTTTAATAAGGAAAACTTTTAATCTATCATACCAAGCTTTGGGTTCTTGTTTAAGACCATATAATGTAACACCCCCATTTTTACATATAGCAGCGGAAGCTAATCTGGGGTATTACTTTAAGGTACTATAGTCATAATGACAGAAAACGAATAGAAAAGAGTCGTTTTTGAAAATTAAGGTATCATTCATTATTTCATCAGAGTTTTTACAAACGAAAGGTCCCAAAATCTAAAACACAAAGTTTAAATGATAACAGTTTTGCCATCTTCAAGTCCTCGCCACTCTGTGCCATAAGTTGCTTAGTTACCTGAGATAAAACATGCTAAAAAGTCAACACAAAGGATTGAGTGAAATTCATAGGTTTAAGTTAAATAATTTGAATGCAATTTCGATATTGGGTTACGTTGTTATACACCCGTTATTTTTAAAACAGTTTTTATTATTGCCATTAGCTCATGAATCTGAAGCCTTGGGATATATTTGATACGTTATAGCCCCGACGGGTGCCTTTGCCAAAACACCCGCAGTTATATTCTAATGGTGTGCAATTGGTTACCGATATTACTGGGTACACCAACGAGGAGTCCAACCCAAATAGATCTATTCACAACATTCGCGCTCACTCCGTAGAGTAATTAACGGTTCATGATATTGGGGACTTAAAGGCAAAATAGTTACTTAGGTAAGAATAAATCAGGATGGCATACATAAATAATTACATTTATGGTTTATAGCATGTATCCCCCTCGCGGGTTTATAAAACATTTGAAAGATTGAAATGCGAGGCTATGAACTCACCTTAACAGTATAGGGAAATTTAATTGATAGCAAAGGTATATGGAATGAAAGTAACGGCTTCGTCACACGCAACCTGGGGTAATATGTCAAGTCTTAGTTTGATTGTTATGTTTCAAATCTTTATAAAGTATAATGTATATCTTTGATTGAATTATTATGGAGTATTATATCACCGTTCGGGCCATCATAATTCAGAGGTCATTCAGTAAACGTTTGAGTAGCTAGGGCACTTTAAATTGTAAACCCAACAACTCAGTCAGAACGTAATACCAAGATGAAATCCCTTAATATGAAGCTCCCTAGTATTGTGATACGATATAGATTCGGGATAGGATTTTTATAAAGCACATCGATGATGAATTTTTATAATAGTTATAACATAATTGGTTTTAAGCGTTTTGCTCAATAACTGGAAATGATAAGCACGTCAAGCGTTAATTAAAGTTATGTCTTATAAGGTTTTGAACTCATTTCTACACTTTTTCAAAATGCTACATTTTAGACCCTTAAGAATGAAAAATGGCAAAATATACCCTTGGAGTTTTCATTTTTACAAGTTTGGTCCTTCTAGTTTAAAAGATATACAAAGTAAACCTTGTACTTTGGAAAGTGACATAATAGACCCCTATAGTTAAAACTTTAATATAATGACATTTTTAGTCCCTTTGGTTATAAGTTTAAGAAAGTTACGATATATACCCATTTGCATGAAAATAATTACGAAACTAGTCCTAAATTGCATGCAAGCTATTTTTAACATTCCAAAAGATATTTGCAGGTTATAGCTTACTAATATAAGCTAAAATAATATATTTTAACGTAACGAAAGTTTAAAATAACGATTCGTTAAGCCAGAAATCAAAACGGGTCGAATTAGGGTTTTAAAACGAAAACGCGTAGGTTTTTAATTCAAATTCCTCCAAGAATCAATAAAGTTGTTATATTAACATTAGCTAAGATGAATTATAACAACATTTAACCATTATAACGATTAGATTTAAGAAAAACACAAAATTAGGGTTTAGGGTTTCGGTTTTGGATCAAAATGGAAAAACGCCTAGAATTTTAGATTAAAAGCTTTAACATGAGTTCATGCATGATCATATGAGTATTATATGAATGTAGGAGCAGGTATGAAGATTATAGAACCTGGGTTTGAGGCTTGAAGGTCAAAAATGGGTCAAAATGGGTAGAAATGCTTCGTACGCCTAGGTTTTGGGTCTCGGGGCTTCAAGGCTTCAATTCTTCACTTGTATTCTACTTCTTGGGAGTCTTGGGACTTCCTTGATCAGAAATTTGCTGCCATTGATGATTATAGAAGAAAGAATGATGGTGTGAGTTAGAATGAAGGGTGTTTTCCCCTATTTATACTCGAAATCCCATTAGAGGCCAAGTGAACTTAGTGGCCAAGTTGGGATAGGTATGGAATAACTAAGAGAGTGTATGGTGTGACATGGAAGGGCTATGGAGTGATTTAGGAAGGCTAGGACTAGCTAGAAGGTGTTGGTTTGCTCTTGTGGTGCCGCAGGTAGAAAGAGAGACAAAGAGAAGGATGTGGAGCTTGAGATGTGGCCAATTTTGTGACCAAGGACTCAAAGGAGATGCTTGTAAGCAGCTTAGGAAGGAAAGTAAGGGCATAAATTGAGGTGCTTGGATTACATGGTTAATGTTTAAAATGGGTCATTTGGAGGGAAATTAGGTGCGGGTTCATTTGAAGTGGGTTAGGGCACGGTTTGAGTTTTTATGTTTAGATTTTGTGTACATTTGACTTGTAATGATAGATTAAGGTTTATAAGACTTGTTCTAAGAGTTACTAACAAGAATTGATAGGTGGTTCGGGTTTAAAATGGGTGAAAATAGGTAAACGGGTCATGGTTGAAATTAGGGTTCGTTTAGGGTTTTCTAGGTTTAATTCTTGTACATTGTTGTAAAAATGGTGAAATGATTATGGAATGTGATTTGTAAAGTTGTAAATTATGTATTTACAACTTATTTGAGTAATGGTTTGGGTTTATAATGGATAAAAAACTAAGATGGTTAGGTTTAGTATTTAGCTCGGGTTAGGTTTCTAGTTTTTCATTTCATGAAATATTATGAAAAATGGAGAATGAATATAGAATGTATTGAAGTGCTTGACTTGACTTGTAACTTTGACTTATTGGATTGTACAGTTTCCTAGGAAAAAACAGAGTAAAACGGTATTTTTTAAATATTGTGCATTTATGACTTGTTCATTATGATTTAAAGGGAATTGTACCTTATTTTGGAGGGAATTCATATTCAAATGAGATGTTATATTACTTGTACAAGTGCTTTGATTGATTATACATTCATCTTGGATGTCTACATTACCCGAAATTAGGTTTTGGCATAAACATTAACGGTTTATGTTCATTTGATATTAAAGTCGGAAATCACGTTAAATGAATAATTATGTGAAAAAAGATATTTTGGTCATTGATTGCACTTGATATGGATGTTTGCTTCGGACATAATTTGATTGTCTAGGTAACAAAATATTGGTGAGCTTGTTAACTTTAGTTATGCAAGTTAGTTGCATAATAAGAGATTAAAGCAAAAATTTCCCCGTGAAAAAGTTATATATTATATAACAGAGGATATTTACTATTGGTTGAAAATTTTGGGTTGTTATAGAGCAGTGCATTAAACATTTCTTCTTGATATAAACTTTGTCATAATATGTTCAAACAAATACCTATAACATCCTTGAAATTCTTGAAAGAAGCTCTTGTATCATCTGAAACTTCTAGGCTTGGATTTGAATAAATATAAGAGTTCGGTTTGTATTGAGAGATTGATTTTTTGGTGAATGATGATGATGGTGTAGAAGATGATGGTGTTGATCAATTTTTGTTAATTCCTGGGTCTTCTTAGCTTTATGAGGATACAAGAGTAGACTGAATCCTTAGGGATGGTGTATGCGAATCTCCTCTTCATGTATTCCCTCTTCTCACTCGTTTCAAAATTATATTCATCTTTATCTAATTCTTCCTCTCTCAATAGTTCACAAGTTGTGTTATATCAGCAATTTTCTACATAATCAACATGGATATTGTTGACAAAGCAGTATAGCATCTGCATGATCTGCACTGATGGTTGATCATAACTAGTAACACGTGTTGTCAGACATATTGAGAACATCTTGCACAGTGTCTGCCATGGTTGTAGAAGACCAGTTGTCTTAAAGTTGGATGTTGATCTTAATTCCAGAGTGAAACCAATATTGTTGATGTAAAATGGAACCATTTCAGAGAACTTTAGAGCATGGAAAAGTGATCATGATTGTTGTCAATAGCTTGAGGTAAGTGAAAGATTGTCCTAAAGTCATCAAGAGTCAGAGTGATCTCTTTTCTGTCTAGCATAAACTTGAGCTTGTACTTTGATCCCTCTTCTCGCAAAGTTTGCTAGAATTGCCCTAAATATATCCATGGCACTGATGAAGAAGCAGCAATGTTGAATCTGATTGGATGATTTTGATGGATATTTGACAGGTTCTACCTCTCCTTCTGGTCACAACAGATTCTCAAGATCAACCTTCTTGTTAGCATCCATAAGATCATATCTTTTGTTTGGTGGACATAATTTATCTTGATGAACATCAGTTGGTCTTTGTGATTGTGCCATGATGATTATTGAATGAGTGAAGATAAGATGTTAGATGACAAACAATTTACTTGACATTTTTGTCTCTTTCCGCTCTGTCTGTTTTATATGTTCTGGCAATTCATTTTGAACATATCTTTGAATCAGTTTCTTTTTCATTGTGTTCATTATTGCTTTTTTCTAGCACTTGCACATACGCTTTATTCGTCATTTTCTTTTGATTATTATCTTTTTTGTTTTCTAGCAAATTCTTTTCGAACACACTTTGGTTGCTTTTTCGCGTATGGTTTTTCTCTCTCTTTCTGTTTAGAATATCCTCACCAGAAATTCTTTGTGAAATGATACTCTTTCAAGAATGTTGAAGATACTCTCTGATTTTAAATAAGACTCAATTTTGGGAAATGCAAGAGATATCATTCAATATTCTTAAAACCTTTTTGTGAAAGAGTACCATTTTGACACACTACATAAATTTGAGAACTTTTTCAAAAACTTATTTGTGCAAAAGCAATTGTTTTTTGATAACATAGAATCAGTCAAACTCAATTCATCAACTGAATGGTCACTAAGTCACTCACTCCTTATTCTGTTCATTGCAGAAAACGGCCGACACCGGACATGGACTTGACGAGGTAACAATTAAGAATATTGCAATTATCAGACTCTAGGTATTTTGATATTCCCGATTGTTTGAATATTTTTTACTGTGTAAGGAAATCATATCAAATTAACAACTGAATGGTCACTAAGCATAACTCCTCATTTTGATCCAGTGCAGAAAACGGCAAACCGAACATGACTTAGACGACTTAAACAATTATGAATTGACACATTTGGCATAAAGTATAAAATTCATCAAAACTTGAGCAATTGTGTTCACGTTTGAATTTTAACTTCACATGAGAAACTGATCGTGTTACAGACATTCGAGCTTCAGACAACTCATTCAGATGAGTATTATTAACACACTCTTATACTAATAAGCCCCTTCCCAAAAATTGTATGCAAGTAGCAACAAATTCAACACTTTTGACTTTTTCAGATTTGACTACCGAGTTTGACTTTTCCAACGTTGACTACCGAGTTTGACTTAGAAAGCATTGACTTCCGAGTTTGACTCTTTCGAGTTTGACCGCTTCAAATCAAACTCATCAAAAATGATTGTCTTGTCAGTTTTTTCATAATACACAATCCTTTTAGTCCTTTTAAACGCAGTTTAGCCATTTTATACACGTTTTAACAAATTCGGAGTCCTTTCGAGTTTGACTTTCGTGTCGGGTTTGCCATTTTTGGATGTGCACATTACAATTTTTAATTAACTACTCACAAACGTTAATCTACGCATAAACAGACCTAAATCTATCATCAATTACTAAAAACCCTAAACTCGGTACCCTAATTTTTACTGAGTTTTATCTAGACACTAAGAACATCATAAAAGCCATTTCCAAAATCTGTTAAACCCTGAATCACTTACGTTTGATACAAGAAGAAAGTAATAATCGTTGTCACTGAACTCAAAGATCAAAAATCTTGATTTTTCTTTTTTTATCGGTTTGAATTTTCGGATATAAAAAATTAAGAAAAATGAACTTATATAACCTTTTTATACCCATCCGAATTTCATGATTTAGAATTAACAATTTCAAGTCCCTGAACTTCACTCTTTCACGAAGTTATTGTTTGAATAAATGTCATATTTGACCCTTATAGTTTATGTTAACGAATTTTGTTGCACAAAAATTTTCAAAACCCCCCCCCTCCCCTTTTGAATATGATCTTTTGCCAATTAGACCTTGAATGATATTTCTCTTTTTAAAGTATTGATTTTCTCTATAATGAAAATATACCCTGATGTATACACATTTTATAAAAACTCTTAGGTATCTCGAGAGATACACTGTTTAATCTAGATTGAAAGCGTTGTGAATTTAATATTACAAGTAATCAAACGTGAATGAAAATAACAAAAATCACATGTTTTGCAAGAATATACTCCCCCCTCAGATCTGGATCCAGTTTGAACCACATGAAAGTATGTTAGATCGAAAAATATTAATTTCTTGAACTGATTAAGATGAAAGACATGTGTATTTTCTGTTTAAATTATGTTTTTGTTTTTTCCATTTTTTATTTTTGTATTTGATTTTTTATTTTTGAAAAACATGAATAAAATCTGTTTGGATTTTTTTGATTTTTCAGTTTTTATTTGGGTTTTGAAAGATTTTATTTACAAGTTTTGACGTATGATCTTTTATTTCAAGAGATTAACTTTGTATTATTTCAACTGTGTTGAGTCATTACATCTCTTAACAATGCGTTGAATAGTAATCAAAGGTTCTTTAAGAAGAGCTTTAGTAAATAGGTCCGCAAGTTGGTATTCGGTTCCAACAAAGTATAATTTTACCATACCCTTTTCAACGTGTTCTTTAATAAAATGATACCGGATGTCTATGTGTTTTGTACACGAATGCTGAACCGGGTTGCATGAAATAGCGATAGCGCTCTTTGAATCGCAATACATCGGTATTATGTTATACTTGTATCCATAGTCCAGTAATTGTGTACGCATCCAAATGACTTGTGCACAACATACAGTCTCATGGTCACATTCAACTTCAGTAGAGGACATCAAAGTATATCTTGACTTTTTCGAACTTTAACTAACAAGCTATTTCGTGTGGATCAGATATCTCAAGATTGATGCGCTTATTTAGATGCTCCCCCCATGAGTTGTTTCTTTTACAGTCGTCTTTAACATCTTGCTTGGTCATAGCATTTGAATATGAAATGTGTTTAAACCCAGAATCCTTTGGTACCATAATCCATGTTATAAAACTGAGTAGGTTCAAAAGATCCGTTAACCTCTTTGGAGGTGTTTGACACCTTAGGACGTGCTTGAAACATGCACAAACAAAGGGTGGCAAAAGCAATATCAGGCCGTCTGGTTTTAGATATATGATCCCTCCAATCATTCAAGATAAGTCATTGATCATTGAAGTGCCTTATAAATCAGCCTCCATTCTCTCTGTGTACCTAGGTGTGCCTCATGTGACACATTCATCCATACCATGTTTCTTTAAAAGCTCAATAGCATATTGTGACTGACTTATGAATATGCCACGGGGTGATTGATGAACTTGAAGTCCTAGAAAAAACTTTAGTTCACCCATCATTGACATTTCAAAATTATTTTTCATAAGATTTACAAATTGTTTTGAAAAATCTAGATTTGTAGACCTAAAAAATAATGTCATTGACATATACTTGAACAAGTAATATGTCTCCCCCATGATGTCGTGTAAACAAAGTTGGGTCAACAATACCTTTAGTAAAATGGTGTTCAAGTAGGAATGAAGACAGTTTGTCATACCATGCTTGAGGAGCTTGTTTGAGACCATATAGTGCTTTCTTCAACCTGTAGACGTGATCTAGAAAGTTTGGATTGACAAATCCATCACGTTGGCTAACATAAACCTCCTCTTTCAATGGCCCATTGAGAAATGCAGTCTTAACATCCATTTGAAAGATAGTGATGTTTCTATGTGCAACAAAAGCAATGAATATTTAGACGGCTTTAAGACGAGCAACTAGAGTAAATGATTCCTCAAAATCAATGCCTTCTTCCCGCTTCTAACCCTTCACAACAAGACAAGATTTGTTTCGAATAACAATATTTTCTGCATCAATTTTATTCTTCCATAGCCATTTGACAGCAATTATATTTTTTCCATCTGGTCTAATAACTAATTCCCATACATCTAGTCATTCAAATTGATGCAACTCTTTTTGCATAGATTCTATCCAGCTGTGATCAGACATAGCTTCCTTGATATTCTTTGGTTCCATAGTACTGACCGTTAATGCATACATACATACTTCAAGATCAGTTTGAAGACGATGTCGAGTCATTATAGGTTTGGTTGGGTCAAAAATTTCTTCTTCACAAGGATGTGCTTTTGTGCAAATGTGGTGTTGAGGTTGTACTTGGGGGAATCATGGCATTTTTGTTGAGTGTTTAGATTTGTGATTGTCGCGGCTTCAGAAAAGTTTAGAGCAATCATACGGTGTTAACAACGTATTTGCCATACAAGTGCGGGTGAGTCTCTTGATAGAATTCATCAGCCACAGTCAAAGTGATTAGAGAATTTTGTTCTTCAGAGGTATTTATAATGGGAGGAGCTTTGAGGTTGCTTCAATATCAATTGAAGTTGGCGAAGGAAGAGTCTTCTTGATTATGACTTGTTGTGCTTCGGATGATAGGATATCGGAAGACTTCTTCTCACAAGTATTCGTCATACATTTGGTATGACTCTAATTATCCAAATCTTCTTTGGTAGAGTATTCATAGATTCTGCTGTTGAATCCTTAGCCATTAAATCGTTGTAAAGGGTTCTTTAAACTATTCTTGTTCGAAGCCATAGATGTGAGCGCATCAAACTTGACATGATTGGTTTCTATTAATCTTTTGGTACTATAATTATAAATTCGAACCACCTCATAGGATGTTTTAGAATATCCATTATAAGATACAATGTCTGCTTTGTTTCATCTTTCCAAGATCATTCCGATCTTTTAATTGGATTACATAAAGGAAACTAAAAAACATGAAATATACTCAAACATTTGGTATTATGCTACGTAGAAGTTTGTATGGAGTTTTGTTGTGCCTTGTATGAATTATTGATCGATTTTGGGTAAAGCAAGCAGTAGAAACAGCCTTGGCCCAAAGAAATTTTGGTAATCGTGAAAAGATAAGCATTATGCGTGCAGCCTCGACGAGAGTACGATTGTGTCGTTCAACAACACCATTTTTTTGAGGCGTTCGAGAAGTTGAAAATTGTTGCATAATGCCTAACTTTTCATAATAAGCTTTAAGAGTTGTATTTTTGAATTTAGTATCGTTGTCAGTTCGAATCTTGTGAATTTTGGCATCGTAATTCAACTGAACTTGAGAATGAATATTCTTTTATTATCGAGAGGTTTCTTCTTTTTTGAATGAAAGAAGAAAATATACACATGTGAATTGTAACAGCCCCTAAAATCGATCGCCGCGGAATACTAAAATTTTGGGGTCGCTACATTTCATTTATACATGCAACCGGTCCCAGTAAACGTTCAAGGATACGTTTATAAAACACGATTTATTTTATTTAAAAGAGAAACATCAGAGTTACATAGGTCCCAATACCAAAGTAAAAAATTTAATTCTAAAAGTCATAACACGATTTGGTTTCTAAAACATTGTTTTAGTTTATGACACTACTTTACCGAGGGAACCGTCCTTGATGTCCGCGTTTCCGTTCCCATCCCGAGCCATCAAAAAATTAACATGAATATACATGCTTAAAAAGGTCAACAAAACATTGAGTGGATTCATAGAGTTTACAAATAACAATTAGAACGCATATTTGGTTCAACAAAACATATAACATTTCTCGTAAGACATGTTATAAAAATATTGATTTCCAACTAATGTGCCCATGTAATAGAAGACTTAAACTCTTTTATCCCTTAGGATAACATTTATGTTGAGGAAGTATGCTATTCTCCTTAATTCTAACTACAAAAATGTCCAATTACTGGGTGCTCAAAATTGATTTCAAACCCCCGGATAGGTTGTCAAACCCAAATAGAGCTATTTAATGCTTGCGCCACTCTCATGCAACTAAACTAACTAAACAGTCACACAGTAAAAGGCATATACTCAATAGTAAATGGAATCATATTTAGTATCAAAACATATTGCGTTCTCATTTTCATAAAACAGCAAGTATCCCCCTCGCGGGTTTAAAAACATTTAAAATAGTTCAAAAGCGAAACTATGAACTCACCTTGATCGAAGCCGAAGATTAAATAACCGAAACAATCACGGACTACTCTACGACGAGCTCAACCGCGACCTATAATTTATGTCGTTCAATTATTATATCGAAGTCACGATGGATAGTGATCATTGCACTTATCAAATATAATATAGTATATTATACACATGTGATGAGAAATCCGATTGCACGTCTTAGATCCTAAACTTCACATAATTGAGTTACGATCTTTCTTTTATTTATATTATAAGTCACTTAATCAAAAGCTTTCTATTTTAGGAAACTTTCTATTTTAGAAAGTTACTATTTTCGGAAAATCACCATTTTTAGTAGGTCTTGTCTTCTAAATATATTTATAATAATATTTAGTTATCCCATCGAACTTTTGACATTCAATTTGATTATCGTTCACTCGTATCGGTGTTATATCCGAATATTTCTAAAGTTTCTATTTTTAGAATCTTCTTCGCTCATAATAATTGTTAAGTCTAAAATATTATACTCGTAATAATAATAGCGTTTATTTATTTTTATAACATCCGACAAGTTTAGTATTAACCTGTTGACTTTTAGAAGTCAACGTTAGACTTTTTTTACTTTGACTTTTTATACATATATATTATTGAATCTGGCCCGCTCCAAACGACCCGTTATTATAAAACAAAAAAAATATTTTTTCACGACTCGACTCAAATGAGGTTTTATGTAAAGGACTATTCCGGGACAACTTTTTTAGTTTTAGACAGAGACCCGATACTCGACAGGAAAATGACCAAATGCACCTGGAAAGTTTTTGCAGGAACTATAACACTTTAATATAAATGCAGTTTTTGACCTTGGGTTTTGAAACCGTTATTACTCGATTTAAAAACTAGCGAGGCCTCGCGGACAAAGTATAACGTCATACAAGCAAATTTCGTGTTTTCGCTGGAAGGCCGAAATGGACTCGAAGTGCTCAAAACGAACGTTACATTTACTGTCATACAACTACCATTACCCAATTGTGCAGAATTTTTCCATTTAAAATGTATATCTCGTTTTAGCTCTAGTTTCTTCGTTATTAGGAGTTAGAAGCTCCATTTTATGTCAAAACGATTGTCTAAGAAAGCCTTATCATATTTTTTGATCAAAAATTAGATTTCATAAAATCTCGACCCTCGTTTTCCGTGTCATAGTTTCTGCCCAAAATATACCTATTACAAAACGCGCCAAAACTCACTTTTGACCCAAAACTTCACTCACGGCGCATCTATAATGGTCTATAACTCACATTTAACTCACTCAATAAATTTATAACAACAATTAACTAGACGATGCAAGATCTTCTAGATTTCATCACATGCAACGAATTTAATCAAATCAAATGTGCGAAACAAACAAAACAAAATATAAAAGAAGGCTCACAATGCTATTTGAGCTATGTCGGACTCGATCAAAGATTCATCTTGTTCCCTCCTTGTGTCTAGCCTCAGCTCAAATTACCAAACCAAAACCAAATCAAACCCGAAACCAATATCGATTAAACCAAAAATCACCACACACTTTTGTGTGTGTCCTTGCTGCGGTTCAAACCAATGACCAACATCAAACTCTTAACTTTTTGAAATTTTTTAAAACTTCCCTACATTTAATCTTTCCCAACTAATATATCTTACTCAATCAACTCAAATCCCTCTTATTTTAATAAAACTCAAGCATGCATAAACCTTAATGCATGTTTATTTTTCTTCCATGGATGATCCTAAATATACCTTCTAAACAATATTGGATGATTAGAAAAACTAAAACACCAAAGGTGTTGGTGTTTGTGTTTCGTTCGAACCCAAAAGAAAAAGGGGAAGAGAAGAACAAGCTAAAACTTGATTCTTGATTAATCCAAACTACTTTTGAGTGACTCGAACTCTTAATGGATTTATTTACTCTTTCTTGCTCAGAGCATCAGCAACAACATTTGCTTTCCCCAGGTGATAACGAATCTCATAGTCGTAATCACTGAGCAACTCTAACCAATAACATTGCCTCATGTTCAACTCCTTTTAATTAAGAATGTGTTGCAAACTCTTATGATCAGTGAACACCGTACACTAGGTTCCATACAGGTAGTGTATCCAAATCTTGAGAGCGAGCACTATTGCTCCAAGTTCCAAATCATGAGTCATATAGTTCTTCTAATGAATTTTCAATTGGCGTGATGCATAAGTGTTGATCCTAACTTGATCTTGCAAACCTTGTTAAAGGGTTAGTTGTATTGAATATATTCAAGACAACTATGCTAGAAACTTTGTTGATACTAAGAGTATGCAGGATCTACTCTTTAGTACTTAGAAGAATATGAATGTAATAGTAAATTGCGATGTAGTAGAATGAACAATGAATATAACCAAAAAGCTTCAATATTATTATGATGAATAATACGAGTACTCTGTCTAGTACTAAGGTTTACAACCTTGAAGCTATGAATGTATCTATCGAGATGTGTTTACAACCATAACCTAGAATCTCCTTTTATACACCAGGGAGTCCTTTACAAGATACAAATCTTCTAAACTTATATAAGATATCTACGTATCTTCTAATTATATAAGATATACACAATAAGTTCATACATACCACAAAACACGCTTTTTTCTCTTGAACAGTTGTAATCTTCATGCCGCAGTACTAAGTCTTCTAGCAGTATTAAGTTCAATACTGGCAGTACTAACTTTTCTTCTGGTAGTACTAACCCAGTTAGTACTGTTAGTTATATCTTGAGCAGTATTAAGTTCTTGAACTAGAAGTAGTAACTTGTGAAGATTTATTCCCATCAATCCTTCCCTAAACTTGTGATTGACCTTCAAATCTCAAGTTTCTTTTGAATCAAATCTTTTAGTCTGCAC
Organism: Tanacetum coccineum; assembly: GCA_026074375.1. Classification (NCBI taxonomy): domain Eukaryota; kingdom Viridiplantae; phylum Streptophyta; class Magnoliopsida; order Asterales; family Asteraceae; genus Tanacetum; species Tanacetum coccineum. The sequence goes on along the minus strand of BQNB010000652.1, from coordinate 21,872 downwards.
TGCTGAGGATGCTTCCAATTACATTTCTAAGGCTGTAATTGTGACTTGACAAACCTGATAAGCTCATAACCCATTTCACTTTGATGATCAACTTCTAGCCTTCTACTCAACATTTTTGAAAGAGTATCTTGTGATAGAGGATATTTCTTTTCTACCATCATGTGAATCACAAAACCAGTATCCATTAAAAGTACATGAACTCCACAAAAATTATGTAACTTCCAGTTTATCATATTCTAGTCTTGTTGATTTCTCTATATTTAATCTTCTCCATTTGGTTCCATCATTATCTTCAGATCACCCCAAAGCAATAAGTCATAACCTTCTGGACTTGCTGTCTGAAATCTTTCCTTGACCAATCTGTACAATTCCAGCACATCTTGCCTATCAAAATCATAAAGCATTGCACTAAATATCTTGTAATGTTTAACACTTCCATCTGCTCTTTTGATTTGATAATAGTATTTATCATTTGCTAGAATCTATGTCTCCCAGTCAACTATTGGATACTTTGTTGCCAATGATTCAATATTAAGACTTTCTTCTTCTGGAACAATGTTCAAGTAAACTTGAAGTTCTTCTTTCTCAGTATCATCTTCTAACTTCTGTTTCTTAGCACTTTCTTCACTAAGAGTTTCTCTTGCTCTTTTTCTAGCAAGTGATTTATTTCTTCTTCCTCCAGCTATCCTAGAACTTTCTTTCACAGCTTGTTCAGCTATAGCATCATCTTGCTGAACTATCTCTTCTTCAACTGGTTTTGAAGATTCTTGTTGACAAATCCTGATCTCTTCATAACTTTCTTTTCAATCTTAGAACCCATAGGTATAAAAGCCTGATTTTGATCCCATACTCTTTCAAATATAGGTCTAATGTCTTCATAGCTCATTCCCTCGAAATGATCATTGTATCACCTTGATTCTTCAGATTACCAGAATACTTGTTCTTCCTTACTTCAGCCACAGAGAAACGTCTATTTTGAAGTGTATGATATCTTATAACAGCAGGATCACTCCAATCAATATCATGAGCTTGATCAACTTTATCTGTAACTTCTTCTCTTTCATCCAACTGCTTTTGCAATTCCAAGGCTGTTTCAAAGTTAATCCTTTCTTGTTCTTGCTCTGCCTTAAATCTAGCTTCATGTTCAGCATTGAATCTAGCTTGTTCCTCCTCAAATACCTTCTTTGCTAATTCTCTTTAACTCTCTTTTGTACTTGTACCTTCTTCTTGATTTCGCTTTCGGGTGGCTCAGACTAATGACATAATTTACTTTGCCTTTGTCCTTGCCTTTACAATAGCAGTACTATCCCAATTCTTGGACGTAATAATATCAGCACGAAAAAAAATACTAACTAATTTACTGGCAGTACTAACTCCACCACTGCCAGTACTAACTTCTCTTCTTCTTCTGGTGTAAGTTTGAACATTTTCAACACTTTGTCTTCTTTTAGCTGCTTTGCAGAGCTATAGGCTGCAATAAAAACAATAATACTCTTCAGGTTGATCACTAATCTGAGTATCATCAATCCTCCCCTAATCTGCAGCATGTAGAGGAAACCAAAGAAATTCCAGCATCCAAGTCTAGTTCTTCAATCAAACTCCTCCCCTGATTGGAAGGATCCTCCTCAGCTTCCTCATCATCAGAGATTACAACTTTGGCTCTCCTCCTAGCTTGGCTTGTCTTGATTGTCTGCTCTAACTTCTTTACCCTTTTGATTAGTTTTGTAAGAGCGGCATTGTAGGTCTATTTTGTTTCTTTTAATTCAGACTCTAAGCTTGCAACCTTCTTAGACATTGAGGTATAGAGATCCGTCAATTCATGAAGTGATAAACTACCCTCATCACGTCCAAGTAAGTGAACACTTTAGAAAGGTGATTCATGGGGCATTAGAGCAGCCTCCTCAGTAACAGGTGTAGTTTGGTTAGATTGTGGTGTAGATGGTGGTTGTTAGGTTAATGAATGTGTTTGAGGTGATAAGGATGGTGAAGATGTTATTCTTGAAGGAGATGACTCAGGTGTAGTGAGCATGGTTGGAAATAGTGGAATGTCCACCCCAGAATATCCCTTAGAAGCCCTTTTCATATTACTGAATAGTTTTTGTGTAAGTGTAGGAGTAGGAAAAGTTTTCTTATGAGGGAAAAGCATTCTCTTGCGTTTGTTCAAAAAGATTTGAATGAATCTGGGATACATCAAAAACTTTGACCTACTATCTATGTTCTTTACCATGGCCTCAAAAATTAAGTTGGAAAAGTTAAAGGTACTTTTAGTTGCCAGGCAAATGATAGCAGTAGCTATATTGCTACTAAACTGCTCCCAAGCAGTCTTCTTAGGACTCAAACAGTGGAGAATGGTATGAATGAGGAATTTCCACTGTGGGGAAAAATGTCCCTTTTGAAAAGTTAGGCTATCAGAAGTGATTACAAACCCTATGAGAGTCAGTTGCTCAAAAATTTCTGCAGTAGGTAGAGTTTTAAGACCTTCAGAATCCTCAAGCTTGAGATGTCTTCTAATGGAGGCCTCAGAAACAAATACCTTGACCTTCCTATCTATGGTAGCAGTGATTCCACTGACTCCATCCTCATTTGTGCTTAAAGCAATAGTTTGCCAAAATTGTTCTATAGGAGAAGCATAAAGGGTTGGGCATTCAGTAAGGGCATTCTTGATGTGACTTGTAGTTAGAAAGTCAATGATTTGATGAAACCCCTCACTTCCTTCTGACTTCTCTAAGTACGCAACCATGTTGTGCTTGTCGCAAAATTCCAAACTCGCCATTTGATGAATAGAAAGTGAATTAAGGTTCCAGGATATGGTCGTGGGAGAGAGTATAAGTGTTTTGGTAGAGGTAATTGAGATATGAGAGAGTTTTTAAGGTTTTTAATTTGCACCGACTGAATAAGATTTGTACTTATCTTAAAGAAATCTTATGTTTATATAGAAAGATCATGAATTCTCCAATTAGTCAAACCTATAGACGAAGTAGTTGGCGGAAATTTCACAACGGCTATATTTAGAGAAGGAAATTCTGTTATGGCTCAAACAGTACTAACGGTCACTCAACAATACTAATATTAGCCTAGCAGTACTAACTCTAAGCCCAGCAGTACTAAAATATGACTATCAGTACTAAGTAATGCCCGGCAGTACTAAGTAATGCCCAGTAGTACTAACATTGAGATACCAGTATTAACCTCAATTTTGTCCAAAGAGCATTTACATCACCAAATATTGAATCTCATAATCTCACTTTCTATTTTTTTTATTTTTTTTATTTCTGTTTTATGCTCACACAATATCTTCTTAACTCCTTTTTGCTCATCAATTCACTCTTTCTATTTTTATCACACAACTCTCTTTCTGTTTTTTCAGCTCACTTAATCTCTTTATTATTTTTCTCACCAATGCAGACAGAGTTGTACAATGTGCCATCAATTCAATTAGTGTCAAACTGTCCTCCCTACTTCCAAGTGTGTTAACTCATGAAAGATGTGGATCATTAGACTGTTTAGATGTAGTCTCAAACCTAGTTTGAGCATCTACACCCCCAATATGGTATCTTGGCACCTGAAACCACTACTAGAACCAGATCCCTAAGGATTTGGCTAATTAAGTGTTGCCATGGATTAGGTCCTATTGATGTTACCACTGTCCTGCTCTGCTTCTAAGCTAGAAGCAATAATGGCAACCCTTTCCATTATGTCACCCAACTCCTTTTGGATAGCCTCATCACCAACCTTTACAGGGGGACCACTAGACTGAGGTATCTTGGTGTCCCGACCTCTTTTGACATGCCTAGTTGTTTTTTATTCTTTTTAAACTACCTTTGATATTACATGTCCTTTCATCCATGCTTGACTGCATATTGACATAAGTAGCCTCCCTTCAAACAATACTTCAGAGGTGATGCATTCAACATTACGTACTCAATTTGCTTATCCTACAAGTGTTAGTCCAAAACCAAGAAAAACACAATCCAAAGCATTTTCTTGTTTAGCAGTATTAATTTTGACTAGCAGTTTTAACTAACAGCATTGAGTATAACTGACAGTACTAGTTATACTTAGCAGTACTAATGTATACAACTAACAATGCTAATCCTTTACAAAACTTTACAAAGACATAAAGAGATTTAAACATTAAGGATTAAGCATTCCAATACTTGAAACCAAGTACTGAAACCTTCCTGCATCAAAACCTTTTATAAGAAGATCTGCAACATTATGTTCAGTATCAATTTTAACCATTTAAATTAACTTTTTAGCATTGCAATCTCTTATAAAATGATGTCTAATCTCTATATGTTTTGTTTTAGAATGTTGAATAGGATTTTCAATAAAGCAGATAGTACTGTTATTATCATTGTGAATCATAGTATTCATGAAATTATATCCATAATCCAGCAATTGATTTTAAATCCAGAGTACTTGTCTACAACAACTAGCAGCAGCCACATATTCAGCTTTAGTTGTAGAGGTGGAAACCATAGTTTTCTTCTTACACTGCCATGATATCAACCTATTTCCTAAAAACTGACAACCTTCAGTTGTAGACTTCTTATCTTGAGTTGCTCCAGCATAGTCACTATCAGTATAAGCAACTAGTTCAAATGGAGAATCCAAAAACTAATGTTGGTTTGCCTTTCAAATATCTAAAAGTTCTCTTTACAGCTAAGAGATGTGATGTCTTTGGAGTAACTTAGAATCTGGCACATGCACATACTGCAAACATAATATCTGGCCTAGATGTTGTGAGATACATCAAAGACCCAATCATAGATCTATAGAGATGTACATCAACATCCTCAACATCTCTATCTTTGACTAATGGCTTTTCCAAATCAACTGGAGTAGAAGCAGACTTCACATCTGTGTAGTTGAATTTCTTCAAAATCTCAGCTACATATTTATCCTGACTGATAAATATTCCATCTTCCTTCTGTTATACTTGTAATCCTAGAAAGAAAGTAAGTTCTCCCATAGAACTCATCTGAAACTTATCCTTCATAAGCTTCTCAAATGCAGTACACAGTTCCTTGTTTGTAGAGCCAAAGATAATGTCATCAATATAAACCTGTACTAGCAAAATATCTCCTTTTTGCTTCTTGATAAACAATGTCTGATCTATTTTCCCTCTTTTAAACCCATTGCCCAATAGATAGTTAGCCAAGGTTTCATACCATGCTCTTGGTGATTGATGCAACCCATAAAGTGCCTTGACCATCTTGTAAACTTTGTCTAGATGGTCAGGATCTTTAAATCCTGGTGGTTGAGAAACATAAACCTCTTCCTCAATAGTTCTATATAAGTATGCACTCTTCACGTCCATTTGATATACCAAAAAACCCATAAAAGAAGCATGGGCTAAAAACAATCTTATGGCCTCAATTCTTGCCACAGGAGCAAAAACTTCTTCATAGTCTATAGCTTCTTCTTATCTATGACCCTATACAACCAACCTTGCTTTATTCCTAATCACAATCCCTCTTTCATCTTTCTTGTTTCTGAAGACCCATTTTGTTCCAATGGCCCTCTTTCCATTAGGCAAATCCACAAGTTTCCATACCTGTTGGAGCTTGAACTAAAAAAGTTCTTCCTGCATTGCTTCCACCCAAGATGAATCAGATAGAGCTTTAGCAATGCTTGTGGGTTCAATCTGTGATAAGAAACAAGCATATAAACAAGTATTCAGGGTATCATGTGTTTTCTGTTCATATATAGCACTGAGAAATTCTTGTTCAGAAGTAGATTTTGTCATTCTTTATGTCTGAATAGTGGACTTCACATCACCAATCACATTTTTAATTGGGTGATCTTTATGGATTCTTGTATTGGGAGTGGTTGGAACTATATAGGAATTAGTGATGTTCCCCAAATCAACTTCCGGTTCATCTTCATCACTGAAGAACTCAACATGAGTGGTCTCAAGTGTATGAGTAGCTCCTAATTTGAACATGTCTTTAGGGCTATCTAGTTCATATGAGCTAGCAGTATTCACTGATGGATCAACATTATTAAGTTTAAAACTTCCAGTATTAACTTCAGGACTGACAGTATTAACATGTTGTCTAGTAGCATTAACTTCTTTAGGACTACTATCATCTTCAGACTTATCTTTTTCATCCGTCTCATTATGTGGACCATCTTCATCCTGCTTTTGATCATCAGCAGCAGATTTTGGTTCACCATTGCCAACATCCTTGGAAGGTGAATCAAAGTATGAAGCATCTTTCCAAATTGGCATCACAATGCAATCTTGACTGATTTATTCTTTCTGAGTAGATGTACCTGCATTAAGTTCTCATTGTGTACCTGCAGATTCATTTAAGATTATACCTGCAGCTACTGGTACATAATTCATAGATTGGGTTAGAGAATCAATATCAAACAGCCACTTTGGCCATTCCTTTTTCCATAGGCTTATTCTCTAAAAACTTAATATGCAAGTTTTCTTCTACCCTTTTGGTTCTTGTGTTATATACCCTAAAAGCTTTACTACTCAAGGAATATCCAATAAAGAAACCTTCATCACTTTTGCCATCAAACTTGCCTAAATTGTCTAAAGTATTAAAAATGGTAACATGACATCCAAATGGTCTCATAAAGTTTAGAGCTGGTTTAAGACCTCTAAAAAATGTTCAAAAGGTGTTTGTTATGAGCTTGACTACTAAGACCCTATCTGTACATAGCAAGCAGTACTACACTGCTTCAGCCCAAAATGTGGTAGGTAACTTAGAGTCAACTAACATGGTTCTTAGTGCCTCATATTGTGGTCATTTCTTCCTTCAGCACATCATTTTGCTGAGGAGTCCTAGCTACACTGTATTCTCCTCTTATACCTTTTTCTCTGCAAAAAATCATCCATAACTTTCATTCTTAAATTCTATTCCATTATCACTCCTGATTATTTTCACTTTCTTATCTACTAGGTTTTCTATTTCTTTGATAATGTTCTTGAGAATCTCACTGGTTTCCTTCCTTAGTTGTTAAAAGAAAACCCAAGAAACCTGCTATAATCCTCAGTGACTATAAGCAATACTTTCTTATGCATTCAAAATACTCACTAAGTTGGGACCTAACAAATTCATATGAAGCTTATAAACAAAGGTTAGTATTTGGATTCAGAACTTTGACTTACAAGAGCTAGTGTTGCTTCCCTTTGAGACAAGCAACACAGGTTTGGTCATTTTCAAAATGTTTTGTAGGAAATCCTCTTACAAGATTATCCTTAACAAGCTTGTTTATGTTTTTAAAATTAATATGACCGAGTGTCCTATGCCAGAGCATTGATTCATCTGATGTAGCCTTTGCAACAAGACAAGTTAAACTTTCTTTAAGAACAATGTTCTTCATATCAAAACTGTACATATTGTCCTTTCTGGGAATTTTAAGAAGTATCTGACTTTCATCATGCAACTTAAAATTAAGAGATAAGACAAGACATTCAGTGTTAGTAAAAAGGACATAGTTCTTTTTGTCACACATCTGTGAGACACTAAAAAGGTTGAATTTTAACTCATTGACAAAGTATTCATCTTCAAAATTAAGGCTATCAGTTTTAAGTGTTCCTTTACCAGAAATTCTACCACCATGTGCTCCTCCCCCAAATGTAACATAACCTTCATCAAATTCCTTGAAATATGAGAGATAAGCTATGTTCCCAGTCATGTGCCTTGAGCATCCACTGTCAACAAATCCTTTATCATCTATTAGTGGCTTGCCCTGCACATAAAAAAAAGGAAATTAGTTTCCTTTAGGGTTTGATGCGCTATTAAGTTTGGTATGCCTTGTGCCTTGTGCAAGGTGATTGATGCGCTATCAAGTTTGGTAGGTCTTGTGCATCAATGTAGTTGTGTTTATCATCCATTACTGACTTGGATATGCCTTGTGCATCAATGTAGTTGTGTTTCTTCAAGGTGATTGATGCGTTATCAAGTTTGGTAGGTCTCCAAACCCAACATGTTGAGGCCTTTACATCATTTGCCTGATTAACCCTAACAGCATTAACAACTGCTGAATGTGGCCTAGCAGTATTAACTGCTTTTGGCCTAGCAGTATTAACTGCTTGTGCCTTGGCAGTATTAACTTTGTGGGTAAACCTTTTGTTAGATAATACTATTTTTTACTGAAAGGGTCTTCTTACAGTTGATTGTGCTGTTTTTGAAAAACGTGACATTGGTTTAGCACTAAAACTATAGATTTGGGATGAGCAGCATTAACTGTCCTGGCAGTATTAAATGGTTTTAGGCCAGTTTTCATTAAAACTGTTGTTGGAACCATGTTCCTTTGAGCATTAGGGTGAGTCCTGTTGGTAGTATAGTTTTAGTTCACCCTGTTATAATTATTCTCATATGCCATCCTTTCCCTTTGATGGTATTTACAATGAGTCTACACATGATCAAAACTCCCACAAATGAAGCAAGCTTTGTTATACATCACAAAATCACTTCTAGTTGATTGGACTTCTGCCCATTCCAGTTTCTTTGATTCCCTCTAGGACTTTGTGATCTATACATCTCAGCATACCTAACTGACTTTTTAACTAGTTTTTCATGATTTTTAGGTTTGACAAACTCTTTCTTTTTATCAGCAAGAAAAACAGTTTCTTTATCAACATTAAGTGGAGACTCAACAAAGCTACTTGTGTCTTCTGATACTTGTTCTTTTACCAAAGAGTCATCAGAATTTTCCTTAGAAGCATCTGATTTTTTATCACTAACAATGTTAGACTCTTGCTTACTCTCCTCAGAACCATAACTTTTGAATTCAGGGTCTTTGAATTCATCAAGACCAGAATAAGACAAATCAAGCTTTTTAGGTCGATTATAGATTAAAGGATGAGGTGGAGGAACAACATTATACCCCAAACCCTTTTTACTTTTGTCAGTTATCTGACTCCCTAGGTCTTTTGAGGCTTTATCAAAATTTTCAATTTTAAATTCAATGCCCTCTTTTTCTTGCTTAACTTTTTCAAACTCACTTTTAAGTACATTTATTTCATAATCTTTGCAAGCTACTTCTCTTTTAAGAACTGCAACTTCTTCACTAAAAAGAACCTCATTCTTTCTATATGTGATAAGTTGTTCTTCTACAGTTGCTAAACCTCTTTTATAAGTAGCTGCTGTAAATTCAGTTTGATTAAGCTTAACAATCAAATCATCACACTGTTTCTTAAGAGTTTCATAGTTTTTCAGACAAGTTTTAGAGCAAGTTTTATCATTATATACCTCAGAGTCTAAAAACGTCATTAGTGCCATATTTGTTTGAACCTGTTCTTCTGCCATATCACTCCATTCAAAACCTACATAATCTATAGCCAACATTGCCTTTAAAGACGTGTCTTCATTGCTTCCATGCTTCCTAGTGTTGTCTTGATATCTGAACTGACCCTCCTTGTTTCTTGATGCTCTACACTCCCTGGCAAAGTGTCCCATCTTGTGACAGTTGAAACACTCTACCTTGGATTTATCATACCCAGCAGTATCATTAGCATTAATGAAAAATTTCTTGCCTGTCCTCTGATAGTACCTCTTTGCCCTCACACTTAGCAGAGAGAGTTGCCACTTCAAATCCATTGCTTCCAGATCATCCTCATGTATTTGCTCTAAGTCCTGCTGTAGAAGATTATAACCATTAGGATTCTCAATCATGAAAGCATACACAGCATTATCACTGAAGCTAGCAGTACTAACTTGAGGACTAGAAGTGTTAACATTAGGGCTAGCAATACTAACTTCATATGCAGGTTTAGCAGTATCAACATCATTAGTACTGCTAGTGCTTGGAGCAGTGATAAAGGTCAAGTTTTGAGCACCACTACTTACACCAACAGATTTCTTTACACTGTGTTCAAAAATTTTAAAGTTGTTGTACAAATCATCGATGCTCATTGTTTCAATTTCAGCCTTATTCATCGAGACTATACATAGAGTACCACTCAGGCGGCAAGCTACTCAAAATTTTTAATTTAAGTCTTTCTTGAGCGATGACCACACCTAAAATTGAAGCCAAACAACAATCTTTTGGAGCCTGTTAAAGATAGAGTCAAGAGACTTTGTGCTTGATGCACTAAAATTTTCTATATTGTTGCTTCAATATGTCTTCTGTGTTTTTCTTAGTGGTGATCCAATAACCTCCAAATCGTGTTTCGATAGCAGCAAACATTGTTTTAGCATCACTGTACTGACTGAAAGTAAGTTGATGTTCATTGGGAAGAGCCATGAGTAGCAAGCTTCTAGCATTCACATCATTCTTCTTTGTTTGGTTTTTTTCTTCGCAGCAACAGGTACTGACATCTTTGTAACTGACGTACATTCCTTGTCTATTTGTGGTACAGATATCCATGAGTTTACCATTCTTTATGACCTCCCGATAGAGCATATCTTATAACTGAAGTATTAGCCTTGATTCTTATCACCCACAACTCATATCTCACCTAGTTGAGTAAGGACTTAGCATAGCATTACTCTGTGCAGATTCAAATTTTCATACTGTCATATCAAAGTTTTTTCAGAACACCATGCTCAGATACCACTTTTGATCCAACTTGATCTTAGCAACCTTGTTTAAAGGGTTAGTTGTATTGAATAGATTCAAGACAACTATGCTAGAAACTTTGTTGATACTAAGAGTATGCGGAATCTACTCTTTAGTACTTAGAAGAATATGAATGTAATAGTAAACTGTGATGCAGTAGAATAAACAATGAATATAACCAAACGCTCCAATATTATTAGATCAATAATACGAGTACTCTTCACTAGTACTAGGGTTTACAACCTTGAAGCTTTTTAAATCGACTTGACAACTATGAAAACTTGTATATCAACTAATGCCCTAGAGCCTCCTTTTATAGACTAAGGAGTCCTAGTCGGCTTACAACATATACTAAAGATAAACATAAACTTATAGAATATTCTGATACAATCTATTCTATAATTATCTTCTAATCTTCATCTCCAAGTAATCCTTATCTTCTGGCAATCCTTATCTTCTTTTAGCAGTATTAATCTTCTCTGGCAGTATTAAGTTCAGTACTGGCAGTACTAACTTTTCTTCTGGCAGTACTAACCCAGTTAGTACTATTAGTTATATCTTGAGCAGTATTAAGTTCTTGAACTAGAAGTACTAACTTGTGAAGATTTATTCCCAACAAGTATCACTCTGAATGTTCTGGTAATTACCACAAGGATAATGCGTAGGATTCTTTGATACCAAATGTTGTATAATGATGTACGACATTTTGTATATTGGAATTTATGTCTTAGTGAGATTTTTGATGGATCTCATTGGCTCTAGACTCTATAAGTGCACATTTGTTATTTGGTAATCAGAGGCTGGAGCGGACTGCCACCTTTTCTATATCAACGATCTCGGAATAAGAAAGCCGATAGAAACGTGTTGATCTCCGTGAGAAATGAAACAAACTTCTTTTAAGAGAAGCATGAATAGTTGGGATGGGTTGTGCCTTGCATCATTGGGTCCATGATGACTTGTCTTCAATATCAGAATCAACTTTGTAATTACCGATAGATTATGCATTGACCGAGTTTTTGCCTAAGGTTGTATGGAGGGCTTCTTTCTTTTCACCCTTTATCCTTACAATTCTTTTTAATCTTCAACCCCTTCAATGTTAAACCAACGCGTCCTCATTATCACCTTGTTGGGATTGTTCCGGTGATAACTCATGCCTTGGATAACATTCTTCCCGGTCTCACTTTACTCCTTTTTTCAATCATACCTAGGACTTCTACTCTATCTAATGAAGTGTTCCTGGGTAGATCCCTCCGGTTCTGGCTGGATCGTGGAACGAATATACCTAACCTTAACCGCCTTATAACTCCTTGAGAAACAACAGTTGGTCGGTCTTTAGGTATTGCCATGAAGATCCATAAAACCATTTGAAAAAATCAATCAACGTGTCTGAGAAATCATTTATGACACATTGAGAGTTTTTAGAGTTACCAAAAAGCTCCCCCTACACATATGCACCATATTATGAAAGAGTTTTGCACATGCGAGGTTTGGGAACGCACTTATAGATTGAAGATCGTATCCATATTAAGCTTATTGATCACATTTTAATCACTATTCTCCCCCTCAAAAATTGCATATGTGGTGACAATTTTTTTACAATTAAGGAATTAAAAAACAAGTTAATGTCCGGTAATTCACTTGAGTCTAACTAAGTCTTGGGAGAATATAAGAGCATGCAGAACGAAACTTATTATTATACCCCCTTAATAAAAGATTAGAGTGAAAACTTGGAGTGGTGGTTTGTTGAGCACACAATTTTGAAAGAATTTAAAATTTTCTTTTTGAAAATATCTTGAAAAATTAATGAAGATGGTTTTGACAAATCGATTACAAGTTAAGAATACGATGGTGACAAATTCCAATCTTTGATTCTAAAGCATATAACCCACGCGTATGATCATAAGACAATAAGATCAAGCATTAAGCCAAATCCACCAATTCAAGATTATGTTTACTTAATAAGTTTGATTCGCGGTTTGTTTCACAAACTTGTTAACAATCACACCCGAGTTTCATTGCATAATCAAGCCACTAAAGAAATGGTCATACAATAGATAATCATCCATAGACAAAATGATTATAACTAGTTGATTGATGAAAACCCTTTCGACCTATGAAATCACAAACAACTAATCAAACTTGATAAGCAATGGTTATGAAACTCAAGCACAAATGGATCTCAAACATAACATGAAATTGATCAAAACCATAATCAAACATAAACAATCCTCATATGATAAACATCATCGAAAACAAGTAGTACAAGGTACTACTCCATGATTATTCAATAAAACCCTCTATCAACATTCATAACAATCTTATAAATTCTGGAAAGTAATTGAATAAATAACACAATAGCTTTCAACAATGGTGGTGGAAGGATTTAGGCAAAACCTTAACCACGTCCAATCGACTATACGCTTTGTACCAACCGGAAAATGATCCGTCACACCTTGCTTGATGTTCTTGAGCACTCCTTCTGGATTTGGCAGAGGTTTAGAAGTCTTATAGGTTAGAAAATGATGGTGAAATTCATCATTGAGGGTAAAGGGTGGATTTTTCTCTATGAAAAGTGAGTCTTGAGGCCTTTATTTATAGTAGAAATCAACTTTGGCCACCAAGCATAAGTCATGGGCACAAAGTATCATGAATCATTTTGATTTTGAGTATTGAGGAGACTTGAATCGACTTGACGCGGGATTGGCACATAAATGGTGAATTAATGCAATTGGAGAAACATAAAGCTCCAGTAGGGCGGAACGGGACCTTCACAGGGCGGCAATCCTTCCGCAGAGGGTGGCACAAGCTTCTGCTCGCTGCTAGGCCTTACGACCTAAAATTTTACGTTTATTGATTGCGTTTTAGCTTCCCGTTTGAGTCGTGCTTGATCATGGTCATTATACATCAATAAAACTTCATTTAAACTATATCTTAGGCCTTGGAAGCTTGTATGGTTCACTCTTTTGTCGTTGAATTGCTTCCCGAGCTTGTTCTTTATGCGGGATTCTTCGTACGTGCATAAAACTTCATTTATTCTTTGTCTTTATCTTTTCTTGCTTTTCCTGTACTTGGCTACAAATATACTTGCAAACACACTTTGATACAATTAAGTAACAAAAGAATATAAAATAGCTCAAATATCATATTTACAAAAATACGGTTACGCCACTAGATACTACTCATATTTTAGGGCGTTATCAGAGAAAACTACACTTATAAATTAAAGATCCATATCCATTATTTAATCATATTGATCAATTTTAATCACTGTTCTCCCCCAAAAATTGATATGTGGTGACAATTTTGATATTTAGTGAATTATAAAACAAGTTAATGTTCGCGGTATTTCACCATGTAGTATAACTAAGTCTGGGAAAAAATACGAGCATTATTAGAATGAATCATATTATTATACTCCCCCTCTATAAAAGATTAGAGTAAAAACTTGGAGTGGGAGTTTGTTGAGCATACAATTTTGAAAGAATTTGAAATTTTCTTTTTGAAAATATCTTGAAAAATTATGCTCAACAGGAAAATGATTTTATATGTATCTTATTAATTATCATTTTCTTGTTGCTTCTCTTGAGAATTTACAAACTTGGAATGTTTACATGACATTGCTCATGACCGAGAAGATGTGAACTTCTCGTTTTTTTGGATAAATGTACATAGATGAACATTTTCCTTTCTTTAAAGACTGAGTCCTAAGCTGACATTTACTTAGAAGTCGTAGAGAAAAAATTTGAAGAGACATGTTTTGAAAGGTTTTGAAACTCTCGCTCGAACTTCATTTATACACCTTTGTCAATATTAATCAACATTTCTAGGTGCGTAAATGATATCGATTGCCGAGAGACATGTCGGAGAAGATTATTTCTGGTATTTTTGAAATTTTTTGATTTTGTATTTTGTATTTTGCTTTTATAGGTTTTAAATTTTTAAATTTTCTTTTTCTTGGTTTTATATTTTTGTATTTTGATTTTCTGATAAAATATATACAAAGAATTACCGAGATTTTGCAAGACGTTTAAGTTCCATTGGAGACAAGCTGCGCATACCAAGGCGACGAACCAAGTAGTTGAATCGATCAACTGGAAGAGCTTTGGTGAAGATGTCGGCCAGTTGGTAATCCGGCTTGACAAAATACAGTTCAATCGTAGCCTTTTCTACGTGCTCCTTTATGAAATGGTAGCGGACAACGATGTGTTTTGTTCTTGAGTGTTGGAATCTTGTTGAAGTGAAAGCCATAATCCATTAACTATGTCTGCATCCAAATGACTTGGGCACTGCTAGCGGAACAGTTGATGGTTGACCACCAAGATAATCATATATAGCTCGAACGTAATCAAATCAGCTTTATTGGCTTTTGCTGAGTGTTATTGTTGACAGGAGCATACTAGAGACCGAGTCCTGAACTGATTTGACCAGAAGACATGCTTTGAAGTCCGGGTTTTGAACTGCTTTGTTCAAAAGCCATTGCTGAAAGCTCATTAAATGTCACATTCATTGTCTCTATCATTTTCTTTGTCCTTCGGTTGTAAACTCTATAAGCACAGGAATAAGCAGAGTAACCAATGAAAAAGCCAATATCACCTTTTGCACCAAGCTTCCCAATATCTTCACGGTCCAAAAAAAATTCTTTTGGATAACAGAGAGAGCCCCTAATACAATTGTAAATGAAAGAAAGGAAATATCCGATTTCTCTGCCGTATTGAGCTTCATATTATGTGTTTTGTTAAATCGACGGTGAATAATGGAGCGGTTTTATGTGTAGCACGCAGTAGCAATCGCTTCAGCCCATAAGAATAACAGTGTACGAGAGAAGATCAACATTGTTCTAGCAGCCTCCACTAACGTCCGGTTTCTTTGTTCCACTACACCATTTTGTTGAGGTGTTCTGACAGAGGACGTTTAGTGAGAGATGCCAACACTTTTAAAGTATTCTTAAAGCACTTGATTCTTGAACTCAGTGCCATTGTCGGTTCTTATAATAATAACTGGAGCTTGCAAAAGGATAGTGATTCGCTTCAGGAAGGTTTTAATCACTTCTGGTGCTTCATCCTTTGATCTGAGAAAGTGAACTCAAGTGTAACGAGAGAAATCATCCACAATCACCAAAACATACCGCTTTCCATTTATGCTTGCAATTCTTATTGAACCACACAAATCCATATGAAGAAGGTATAGCCTTTTCTTAGAATTTGGAACAGGTTTAGGTGGATGAGATGCTCTTTTGCTTTTTCCTTACTCACATGAGGGACAAAGATGTTCTTTATGGTATTTGAATTTTGGAAGACCGGTAACAAGATCATTTCTGGCAAGGTCATAAATGGTGTCGAAGTTGAGGTAGGATAAACGTTGATGCCATAACCACGACTTGGTAGACGTAGCACGAGCCATGAGGCAAATTGGAGATGCAGAGGCCATTTCATGGAGATTGATGGTGTAAAGGTTTATTGTACGACTTCCTTTCAACAAATCAACTCCTTCCAGATTTCTGACAAAACAGGTGTTTTTTCTGAACGCGACCTCCAAATCTGAATCACAAAACTGTCCAACCGAGAACAGGTTGTGCCCCAAGCCCTCAACAAAATAAACCCTGGTGATCAAAATATTTCCCCATTAAAGATCACCAAAACCCAGAATTGCAGCAACATGATCATTTCTAAAGCATACAGTTCCCAAGAACTTCCAGACAAAATTTATTAGAAGCTTCAGATTTCCTGTCATGTGCTTTGAACATCCCGAGTCTACGCACCATAAACAAATTTGAATGACCTGCCAAAGATAAAGTAAAGTTTGGAAACCATTTGCTTTTAGGTTCCTGAGGGTTAGAAGTACATGCATTATCACCATTTGAGCAGTCAGAGTGACTCTCAACATTACTGGATTCAATTATTTTTCCTGTAAGGTCGAAACTTCTACCAGTTGGTGACCACCTAAGGTAAGTTCTAGGTTTCATAGGCTTAGGTGAAGCAAGTCTTACATTGGACCCTACGTTCTTAGGTTTCCAGACCTTTGGCTTTTGTTTCTTACCACGAGAATTCATGTCATTCACATAATTAAGCACACATGCATCATGATTAGCGGAAATTAAACATTGCTTACACATAGCACAAACAACTTTAGATTTAACATTTTGAATAGCAAGCTTAACGTTATTACATTCAGATGACATATGTTTCATTTTCTTAGAAAGCAGTAAATTCCTATGGTGTTCTTCTACTTTAATTTCTTTATTCTTGCTGCAACTACTCTTAGACACAGAGGTGACCCTATCATTCTTTGTATTGCTCCTAGGTTGTGGCCTTCTGGTCTTAGCAGTGTTGTTTACTCCTGTAGAAGATAAACCATTTAGAGTCCAGAGTTTAACTTCTTCTTAGTGGGATGAATGAGGTGTGTGAACAGAGTCGGATTTGTCCTAACGCTTGCTCTAACTTTGTTGATAGGCACAAATTTGTCTTCCCTAAAAGTCTTAGAAGGATTAATCCTAAACATTCCTGGGGAAATCACATTATCATCTTTTACAACCTTTTGATCTTGTGGTGTTTGTAATCGAGTTTAAAGTGACTAGTAAGGACAAAGCATTTGTCTTATCAACATATGTAAGAACTGAGGATTTTGGAAAAGGAGTGACAGAATAAAGATTGGATTTAGAAGAAAAAGGTGGTTTTCCCAATATTGATTGCTTTGCAAACAGAGTATTCACACTCGTACCTTTGATTTTGTCCTTTTGTTTAGAAACCTTATTAAATAACTAAGCTCTTAGCTTAGCATTTTCATAAATGGAGTCCTGGATTGCTTAGCAGGGAGTCAGTTAAGGTTTTAGTCTGAGCACGTGTCACAGAGATAGAGTCAAACAGGTTTTTGTATGTGGTCTTGAGATGAGCAATTTCTTTTTCATAGTTCCGAACCTGAAACTCTAGTTCTGCCTTCTCGTTTTCTAGTTTCTAAGACAAAGGATCAAGGGTATCTGATGCACATGAAGTATCCTTACTTTTACCCTTGAGATCTCCCAACTGAGCTTGCAACCGTTCGATCTTTTGATGCATGTCATTATAAGCTTTATCGTATGAAATTTTGTCATATTTGCATTCTTCACATTTCTTGTACCAATCATTCCAAAGTTTAGCATATTCGTTTTCCTTTTTGATGATACAATTTTCAAAACGTTCTTTTGTACGATCAAGCTCAGTTTGGAGATTTGATGAATCTACAACTGAAGTATTTTGCACAATAGACATAATTTCCTGACTGACAACTACTCTCAAGAGACGGTCGATTTCACGTTCCAATGTCTTCTGCTTATCAAGAGATTCATCAGCCTCATTTGCAAGAGATTTGAAGTCTCGAACAAATTTAGCTGCTTCTTTCAAAAATTATATTTCAAAATTTGAGTCTGCATCACTTGGATGATGATGGGGAAAATTTCATCTTTTAAAACTTTGTGAATCTCCCGATGAGCAGTAGACGACCAATTGTGTATTTCTAAAGTCATTTTATGTTTGACAACACGTTGAAGAGTCATAATGGTGCCTTTTACCTCATTTAGAAATTTTCGTGCAACACTTGGAGTAGTATCATCCGAAAATTCTTCATTTGGTATTGAAATCGATTTTGAAACAGTGGCCATTTTGGAAGTATTTGTAAAATACGACTCTTCACGTGACTTGGCCATTTGAGAAACAAAAACCCCCGAAAGATGATTAATCTTTGTATAATTTGCCGGTTTTATTTCTTTGTTCAATTGTTTCATTTTCAGACGACTCTCTTGAGCAAGTTGCAGTGTCTCTTCAGAATCATATACAACAGGAGGATCATGCTTTTCTAATAAAACTTTGCCATTATACAAACTCTGTTGTTTCTGCTGAGCTTTCTTGAGATAAAAAGGATTTTGATAGCCCAAAGCCATTTTCTGTTCGGTGTGGTAAAACGAGTCTGGCTTAGGTGAAAGCATGTGCATCGTTTGAATCGATTGACCCATTTTGACCAAAATATTATCTAATTCCTTTATTTTATTCTCAAGAAGAATCTGTTTATCAAGAAGCTCGTCTTCGCGTATTTTGAAATCAGACTTCAACTTTTTCTTTTCTTCAAGAAGAGAAGAAACAGTTGATTTTTCCATTGAAAGCTGTTTATTTAGATTTGAAATTTCCTCATTCAACGCTGTTATTTGTTTACCTGAACTTAAGTGAATAGCATTTATCTTTTTAGAAAGACATTGTTTCTTGATAAAATAGACTGTTGATAACACTTTTCAAGTTTGTCATATTTTGCCTGACTGATTTCAGAACACTTTTCTGATTTTATATCTAGCAAGCTCAGTGGTCAATTCAGCATTTGTTGCTTTCAGATTCCGATTGTCCGAGTTAGCTTTCTCTACTTCAATTGCCAAGTTGTTATATAATGAATCATATAAAGCACGTGTTTCCTCATCAGAAGCAGGACATTGTTCTACCGTACCTCCATCATGTTCCACACACGGTACATAAGAGATAACATTGTATCATTCTGTTGAGCCAGGTGTGGTTTAGGAATGGGCTCGAGTAAATCAGTATACTGCTCCTCTTGAGTAAACATATTAATATCTATTATCATGAGCTATGTTATAGTTGTGTACCTCAGCTGATCCGTCTGAGTCATAGACGGGAGCTTTGTCAGTCTGAGTACCCGATGTCGATGCTTGCTGCAGGTTTGCCATCAAAATGCAGTTTGCATCAACTTCCTCTATCTCGTCCAGATCTCCTGCCGCAGCCATGAAATCAAACTCTTCAGCTTGGAGCTGGATTCCTGCTTCTTCCTTTTGAGCAATCAGCAGCTGAGTCTGAAGATACGCAGCATCCCTTCTCCTTGGTCTGGCTGTGCAGTTCCTAGCAAGATGACCCAATCCTCTGCAGTTGTAACACCTTATCTGATTACCATTATTCCCAACAACATTACCCTCAGCCCGTGCTGCTACAACATTACCATTTCTAATTTGATTTGCATTCTGATTGGCAATACCCTAAACAACAATGATCCCATTGTGATTTCCACCATTCTGAACACCCGGATTTTGTATAGGATTCTGAACAACCTGATTCCCGACATTCTGCACTGCATTATACCCATTCTGATTCCCGCCAAACTGTCTAAATTGATGTCCACCATTACCTCCAACCATTTGCATTTGTCTGTCTTAACCCATATTCATACTCGGTTGAGCAATCTTGTCCTGTTGCGAGGGTTTGATGAGATTCTCTGGTTGTTGTTGGTTGGTGTTGAGTAATTCAGTTTAAATGCCTTGGCCATTAGGGCAAGAGCCATGTTCATAGCAGTTGTGGGATCTGAAATATCTTCGGGGTTTGGCATTGGTTGTTGCATGAAGTCCATGGTGAATGATGGTTGTGGGTTATAGTTGTTGTTTGGGAGTGGTTGTTGTATGTAGGTACTTGGTGATGGTTGATCTTGGTGAAACACTGGATATTTGGAAGTTTCCACGAGAGCTAACGGATCATGAGATTTTCCAAGACGTTCAGCTCTTAGTTCATCGACCTCCTTTTGATTGTACTTCAAGAAATCATACAACTGAGTGTAATCTGCTGTATGTAAGTCCTTTGTCTGATGAACAATGGTAACATGTCGTCTCCACTCTGGTTGTAAGTTGTTTAGAAACTTGAGATCACTGGCAATCTTTTCAGGAAAGTGTTTGTTTCTCTTGAAATCATTCATCAGCTTTCAGGATAGTAGAAAAGAACCTGCATGTTCAATTTAGTGAGAATACACCTAATATTGCAGGAAGTGGACCTAATTGGCTTTTTGATATAGATGCACTAACAAAGTCTATAAACAATAAGCCAGTTGTTGCAGGGAATCAATCTAATGGTAGTACATGTACAAAAGCATGTGATAATGCAGGTAAAGCTAGAATGGAGGCAGTACCTGGCAAAGATTACATACTGCTACCAGAGTGGCCTGCTGATCCACTATTCTCTCAAAGTTCAAAGAGTTCTCCTGATGTTGGATTCAAACCATCAAGGGAGGAGGAAAAGAAGGATGCTGAAGATCCAAGGAATGAAAGTGGAAATCCAACTGAAGGGAAATATAGTGAGGTTCCAAGAACAGAGGAGCCAAGAATTATGTAAACTCTCGTATAAAAGGTCACTACTTATTTTAACTCCTATATTAATTTTATAAATTTACATTTTCAAAAATTTGGTTGAAATGGAAAACTTTGGATTCTGGCGAGTTTCAGAAAGTAAGTCGCCTGTTATCGATCGAGAAGCTAATGGAAGCGTAATTATAACCCCGTAAATTTCATTAGAGGCATTTTAGTTGGAAAAAATATATCCGACCCATTTCGGATGTGACGTGTTTTGAATTGTTCGTTTTCGCAAAATTTGAAGTGTCGTACCATACTTTGGGTTATTATTCATTTAAACGAACGAGAAACCCTAAATTTCTTATTTATCCTCGAGAGCTTAATAAATTTTTGTTTTTGTTTTTATTTTTATTTTTGTAATTTCAAACTTCTCCTGTTGGTTGTCGAAAACGAGTCTCAAAATCACATGTTTGCAAAAATTATTAAGTCGAGCTAACTTTGGGCCCGAAATCTACCAAAATACTAAGTTAATAAAAATTTTTGGCCCAATCTCCTTCTTTTCTACCCATAACCGGTTATAAACAATAAAAACAAAGAGTAAATATATTTTTTTAGGAATTTTACTAGTGATATAACTCTAAAATACAAATTCTTAAATTTTAGCTCATATACCAAATAAAACATATCCTCCTTTAATTTTTTTTATAAAAATCGGTCCATCCCTCCCCTTTTTCTTTATTTCAGCCGAACCTTGCACCCCATATACATAGATATATGTAGTTTTTATTTTTTAAAAGATGCACAATATTTAATTCCCTATTTATATACACAAATACATAATTATAGTAAATAAATAGAAATTTCCTTTGTACATATATCTTTTTTTTATTCGGCTGGAACAAAACCATGAACCAAATCCATAGTTTTTATAAACCTCTCCTATAAATACCTAGATCCTCAACTAAAACCACTAACCGAGTTATTTACTTACACACACAATCTTCTGTTTCTGCTTTTCTCTCTATTCGACACAGACACAGATACATTCATACTCCACCATTTTCTACTCCAATCAAATCCACTTCAATCTACACAAACCTATAATCCTCCATCAAATAAACACTAATCCATCTATAAAAATTCACCATGCATGAAGTTATGAAGGTTCTTGATTCTTAAAGATTTTAGTTTTTAGGGTTTCTCATCAATTGAAGATTACAAGAGTGTTAATGGTTAGATTGTGGTTGTTTTTAACAAGATC